>CP136064.1:146090863-146255863 GCA_032622095.1 Siphonodentalium dalli | reverse complement strand
TGAAATATAAATTTCAGTTCATTCGTGTAGTAATTTCGTATATGTTCAACGCTCTTCATCCGTATGCTTGTATTGTTAACATTCATTCATAATGCATGTCCCTTTAGAGTGTCTTGTGTTCCTTTAAGATTCAAACACCAATATTACATCACGTCCCTTGTTTCGTGTCACATTAACTCCTTGAGTGTATTGCCCCTTCGAATGATGTCATAGCGTGTGTACATGTAAGATAGTATAACACTATGACTATGTCTGTATCTGTTGTTGGTAAGATGTGAAATATAAATTTCAGTTCATTCGTGTAGTAATTTCGTATATGTTCAACGCTCTTCATTCGTGTGCTTGTATTGTTAACATTCATTCATAATGAATGTCCCTTTAGAGTGTCTTGTAATTTTGTATATGTTCAACGCTCTTCATTCGTGTGCTTGTATTGTTAACATTCATTCATAATGAATGTCCTTTAGAGTGTCTTGTGTTCCTTTAAGATTCAAACACCAATATTACATCACGTCCCTTGTTTCGTGTCACATTAACACCTTGAGTGTATTGCCCCTTCGAATGATGTCATAGCGTGTGTACATGTAAGATAGTATAACACTATGACTATGTCTGTATCTGTTGTTGGTAAGATGTGAAAATATAAATTTCAGTTCATTCGTGTAGTAATTTCGTATATGTTCAACGCTCTTCATTCGTAAGAGTAATTACCAACTGGAAGTTGTACTATTTTTGATAAACATCGGATTTGCTCATCAGACGATAAGCTGACAATATTTACGTATGGGCTAATTAGATTCATGCATAAATGTAAGGTAATTTTTGTTATGGTCAAGTTTTTTGTTAAGACCATGTTCTAACATAGATCGATAAATAAGTTAAAGGTCATTATATTCCACAGTCAAATCTATTGGTGATCGAATTTGATAACTATTTTATTGGAACAACTAAGAGTATTATTTACGTGAGATCAATGAGTCCAATTATTATAAATAATAAATTGCAGGCATCGGTGGATACCCGATTGCCACATTTAGTGATCACGTGATAAACTGATAAAATGTCCAAGTGACGTACTATAATGAGCAAAACAAAATGAGTTGACCTTCGGCTTCGTCCCGATTGGGTACTGAGCTGACACCGGGGATAAATTGACCAATGACTGCCATTGTATCCTTTGACAGATATGCGTGCGCAGACTCGTTTGATGTTCGCTATCGCATTACTATGTTTTAATAGCCGAGCCTTCACTTCTCGTCTGACTCTCTTACTGACAAGACCTGTCTACACAGTACTTCTCCGGCAGACTATTCATCCACTGGTAGGTCTACATACAGGTATGCCCTAAATAATGGACTGCTTAACCACAGCAGAATTATAGGTAACTTTTCAGGAGTTAGTCGGAAATATGACTTGCATCGGAAATAAAATCTTCATGGACATTGGCCATTGGATCATCAAAACAGGATGTTATGTCGCTTGGTGACTGTTGTTGTTGTTGTTGTTGTTGTTGTTGTTGTTGTTGTTGTTGGTGTTGTTGTTGTTGTTGTTGTTGTGGCTTAACCACAGCAGAATTATAGGTAACTTTTCGTCATCTTCATTATATTGAAATTTTTGGTATACAAAATGAGCGTAAGTGTGAATGGAGTGATAAGTGGTTATTACGTAATCATCAAAGCAATTTCTATAATTGAGTGTCTCACGACCTGACGTAATATGTATGCATGTTTTGGCTAACTAATTATCGTGTGAATGACACAGTTTATCAACCTTAATTGATACTAACCCGTTTGTTCAGACATTAAATCGATATGTTTTCTGAATAGCATATAACTGTGAACGGGGAAATAATATAATTCATTTGGTAAAGCAAAGGTGTGAAAGACACATTGTTACCACCAATGTCGCGTGTGTGATTGCGTGTACAGCGAATATGACAATTCATTCTGGAGGGTTGTAATTTCACATTACAATTTTCGACCGTTAGTGATTCAACATAGTACATCTCAATACTTCCAATAATTCACGATAATACACACCTGTCATATACTCAATAACTTCATCTGGGGTAGAGAGAGTGTAAAGAATAAACGCTCTTTATTATTTATGTAAAAGTAATGGTGTCTATTTTCAGGTATGACAATTATATGAACTGCGTCCGATAAAACACTGGAATGTATGCATTCATATCGATGGTCACAATGTCCAATAAAGCTATTCTCTAAACATCGATTAATAATTTCATGAAAAATATTTGAACAAAAAAAATAACGAAAGATATTACGCGCAAATAATTTAACATTCGACATTTTAATATCGAGATTATCAGAAACCGAAAACTCGTTATAAATTTTTTATTTAAACTTTTTTTGGAGAAATAATTTTGAGGGTTTTGAAATTTTTTCTTTTGAAATTTTGGGGTTTTGAAATTTTTTGGAAGTTTTGAAATTTTTTGGAAAAAATAAATTTTGGAAGTTTTGAAATTTTTTTTTGGAAAAATAATTTTTGGGTTTTTGATATTTTGGGAATATTTTAGTACAACCAATTTTAGACCCACAAATTCTATTTTTAGATGTGACACCAACGAGACGGCTATTCTTATAATGCGCAAGGCAATATCTGAATATTCAGAACACGGATGGAAAAGAATGGTGATCGGCGACAAATCACTCAGTCGCTTTCATGTTATACACCCACAGTTATCAGTCTCCCATTTGTGGCGTTGCTGTCGAAAGTTCCCTAGACACAAAATAGCATACCTGACTGTGGCCGGCATCATGGCTTGTCCGTGTTTGTAACTTGCAACAAATGTGGTGTTACTTATGATGATCTCCCTCAACACGTCATCATAAACTGCCCCGCCATTGCGGAATATCGCAACGACATATGGTATGCGTTAATGAACCAGTTCAATAATCAATGTATTCTCAAACTCGACAGCCTTGCCCAGATGTACAATTGAATGTATTTCTCACTGCACGTCCACCGGAGTTATTTCATTTAATTGATGAAGCTGACTTATTCACATACTTTGTAGTATGCAGTACGTATTGTTTGTGGAAAGCTTATACCACCCAATCTCAAATTTTACCGACATATATATATATACTGTACCCAGAACACAACATTAAGCAAGTGAAAGTGGATCGAACATTTGATGAGACAGTGCATATATAGCAACCGATATACTTACACAAAACAGACGATATTTTACCAATTAATTCATGTCAATATTACGGACTAAAATATTTGACGCTCGAAAGCAAATAAAAGAATACCAAATGTTGGACAAAAACAGCAATTGCTAGAACATTTAAAAACTAAACGCTCTCCATATGTGCGGTCAAATTTACCGAGAACAAGTTTTAATTTAAAGACATATTATGCATAAACTTATGAAAACGATTTCGCCATCGATAGTCACTGCATTTCATTAATATATAAGAATTACGGTGTGTATTGTCAATTTAGATATAATATTTGTAAAATATAACTACTTTGAGGAAGATTATTCATCATTTCTATTTGATCACCCTATTGGAGTGTTTAACATCACTTTAAATAACGTATTATACCTAAAATATCAGTAGACATCGATATTTTCATTAAAATGCTTACTTTTATGCATTATAACTGAGATATTCTTAACCAATTGTAATCGTTAATATATCTAGCGGAAATCTCGGTAAATAGTATTACTCAATACGGGGGTGATTAATTGACTAAGATTGTTCTTGGTTTGTAGTGTCTTCTCGGTTTTACAAGAGTGTGAACATGTTATTAAATAAGCTTGCTAATTTGCTAATTTGGAGCTAATTCAAAATCACCAATTGATGCAGTGCAGACGCTGTGTATTGCACTTCTGATATCTCTTGTAGTTGATCGTCTACAATTTCGAAAAATCTTTTCTGTTAGATCTGGCAGTTTAAAAAAAAAAAATTTAAGTTTTGCTTCTTAATTTCAATGGAAGTTTTGCTTCTTAAATTCTTATGGGATATGTTCTTCATATAATAAGCTACCACCATCATTGTGGTATTGGTTCCGAAAATAATAATAATGGTCATATATCTTGCATGCATGCATGTTTGACTTCTGATTCAATTCTGTATATTGCTTGCTTGATTAACAGTTATATGCACCAAATATAACTCAACTCAATGAATTTTGTTCACCAATCAGACCCATCATGTAGCACATTTGTGTTCCGACCGCTGACGAGAGAGGACGTCCTTGATTGAGCGCTCCAAGACTTAGCTTGCTCGCTCAGCGATCGGATTACTGACTTCGGCCGGAAAATGGATTCGTCTTTAATCCCCGCCGAAGTCAGGCACGCACTCAGCTCACTCCACGTGGATCCCTGCCTGGCCTGGACTTTACGCAGGTCGGGTAGCCACGACGTCGTGGAGCTTTTTCTGGAATTCCGGGTTACACCATCACGGTCCTTTTCAGGACCCTCTGTTGGAGGTAACTCGGATGCTGGAACCAATCAGCAACCCACCACCACTGGAGGGTCTACCACCAAGAAGAAGAGAAAGACACCATCGCAGCGCCGCAGGGACGCCGACAGGAAGGCCAAGTGGAAAAGGAGAACTGAGAGACGCCCAGTTCTCCCCCACTTGGCCTCCCGACAAGAAGACGTATCCACTGATATAACATCTCAGAGGGCGACTGATGACATCCAGACAGCCTCTGCAGTGGATGTACCTGTCACCACCAGCGGAAACAACAGGCACGCTGACGTCACCCCGGACGTCCCTGTTGCCGACTTTGTGGTATTCACGGAGACACTACCGCCTCTACCACCGTCTCCGGATCCTGATGCAGCGGAGGATTACAACCCACCGACGCCGCGACCTCCGGTGTCCCCTGTCTGCATCGACGAGGGGTCGGAACGACCACCCCTGCCACTTCCGGGGATGAAGTATTGAAAATGCTAGATAATCTACAGAAGAAAGCAGATTTAGCTCTGGCAGAAATTACTAAGTTGAACAAAGTTCAGAAACAAAAGGAACACCAATACCAACAAAGACAGTACCAACTCCGTCTCCTTCATCCTCCGGAGAGAAGCCTCCAAGAAAGAAGAAACATAAAAGAAAATAATTATAGAAATGTATAAAAATACTTCTTTCTTTTTTTCTCTATTCTAAATAAAGGCAAAAAAAAATGAGGGGTTAAGGAATAGACCTTTCGGTCTATTCGATCATCCCGGGGTTAGCCCCCCCCCCCAAATCACTTCATCATCATCATGCAGCTAGTACTTAGTTAAAATTAACACTTAGGCACGGCTTATGTCATTCCTTGGTTAGCCATTGAGCGGACGAGTTGCAAAACTTTTCGCTCTGCGTCTTGTCGCTGTTCCGGCTAGCTGAGCCCGGATCTCTTGTGAGCTGTGTGGCCGTTCTGAAAAGAACTTAGCCACCCGAGCGATTCGGAGTGAACTGTTTTTGACTTGGCAGAGGAATGTGCAGCTAATCCCCTCTGCATTGGTCGCGGCCTTGTATAGATTGCGCATTGTGGACACCTTTAGCTGGACTCTAACCCAGACTAAAGGGGGCGTTGTGCATCTATCCTTGGAGTACCTGATTGCTCCAACAGTACCCTCTGCTGGCGGTACATCGGAAGCTGGACCTCACCAGCAACCTGCCATCCGGTACGGAGACTTGGACATCTGGGACCAGAATTCGAAGAGGCGGAAGAAGAAGACCCCCTCCATGAAGAGAAGGGGCGCCGACAGAATAGCCAAGTGGAGACAGGGGCGAGCTGAGATACTCCCAGCTCCCCTCCACTTGGCTGCTGAAGCGGTCGTCGACGACATTCTACCAGCTAGCAGGGACCCGTTGATCTTCCGGAGGACCCTGCTGTCGTCATCGAGGCTAGCGAAAACAGGGACGTAGACACCACCCGGACGTGCCTGCCGCCAGCTTCGATGTGGAGATTGATACTCTACCACCTCGGACACCGGAATTCCATCTAAACCCGGTGTCCCCCATATCCACGGGCAGCAACAACAACAACAGCGCTAGCTCCATTCTTGAGATAATGGCAGAATCTGAAGCACTCGATAAGAGATTGGAAGAAAGAGACAGGATAATTGCTGAAAATAACAGGCAGGTGGCAGCAGTGCTCCATCAATACCACCACCAATAACAACAACAGAAGGAAGACATCCAAAGAAAGAAGAAAAAGAAATAAAACAAAAACAAAAACTTAATGCCTAGATCATTTTTTCATGTTTCACTGTTATTTCATAACTCATCATATCACTCCAAAGTGGGTTGTAGGAGAGGGGTTCCGCCCCTCTCAAATCCTCCTTGCGCCCAGTCCCAAAACCTCCAATAAACAGGCACGGCTTTATATGCCTTTGTGTTACCGCCAACCGCTGAACCGAGAACAAGCACGCGGCGGCTGCGCGATGTTTCAACTTCTCGGTATACCCAAAACAACTACTTATATGTCATTTAAAAGGTCAAATATTGTATACTATTCACTTAAGATTGATAATTATATACACTATAATTGAACATTACTAACACTTAATTATTAATTTTAGACTTGTTCTCGGTTGTTCTCGGTAAATAGTATAGGATAGGATAGGATATTTTATTTCAATACACATACATATTACATAATAATGATAACACTTATGGATAGTTCTGTCGTATATTGTGGGGGATGGCATAATCTGGCAAGACTGTCTTCCTGCCATCCCCAGTATGGTAAATATAGAAAGTAATAACTTATAGTAAGATGGCCTTGGGTGAGCCGTGCACATATTGTGTATATGTAATTTATGAGTTTAGGGCTTAGTTTAAGAGTGTGTGAAAATGGATACTACCCGAGGGATGTTCAATACCATGTATATGGTTCAAATTCAGACGATCGGGTAGTATGTTTGGCGGATGAGGTTACAGGGACTACTGATTCGTATATATTGACGTTGAACGTGTTATATGTATTGTATACTTAACGGGGTACGTTCTGGGGGCAGTCTGGGCATCCTCGATTCTTGCATTTGATATCGTTAGAATATGCGCTTATTGTTTTCTCTGTGATGTGTTTTTTGAATACATGCCTACTAGTGTTATCTAAGTTGTTCCATGAGGTTGGGAATGCATGAAATGGTAGCTGTTCAGAAAAGGAGGTTCTCGTGGTTTTGAGGAATAATGGGTGCTGTTGTCTAGTATCCGGTCCGGCAATACGTTTAGTGAACATTTGGGGAAATGATTCAGGCAGGCGGTTGTAATACCAGTCATGCATGAATAGGGTAGTATGGACTTTGTGAAGGTCGTATACTTTCAAGATATTCTCTTTTTTAAACAAAGGTTCGGTATGGCTCCTGAATTTTTTATTACACACAATTCGTATTGCTCTTTTTTGTAGTAAAAAAAACTCGTTTTACCTCGGGAACATGGCCCCATATCTGGATTCCATATACCAAGTGACTTTGGATTAGGGCATAATATAACGTTTTAAGGGCGCTGCCTGGGAAAAGGTTTTTGACTTTGTTTATATGATATATGGCGTGCGCTAATTTGGAGCAGACTGATGATATTTGTTTCTTAAATGATAGATTTTCATCTATGTGAATGCCTAAAATTTCGTTGAGGTTTCGTGCTCACGATTTCCAATACGTTTCAATTCTGTGTTATTTAAGAGAATTTTCATAGTGCTCCATTTGGTGTCGTTATTTTCCGGGTGCTTGAGCATATAATTGCTCTTTTCTGAGTTTATAGAAAGCTTATTGCAGCAACACCAGGTGTATATATTACGTAGTTCATTGTTCACATAACTTTCAATTTGAGTACCGTTATCCCCGCTAGTCATTAAGGTGGTATCATCTGCGTAAGACAATATATTCATGCTTGTCGCGTTTGGCATATCGTTAGCGTAGATTAAAAAAATTATGGGGCAGAGTATGGAGCCTTGAGGGACCCCGAACGTTATGTCCATTAGTTTGGATTTATTTCCCTGTAGTTCAACATATTGTCGTCTGTTGTCTAGATAGCTTTGGAACCAAGATAGGGCAGTACCCCTTATCCCGTAATGATATAATTTTGAAATTAATATATCATGATTTATAGTGTCAAATGCTTTAGAGAGGTCTAGGAATAGTGCTATTGTTGAATCCCTGGTTGTTTTATAATTGTTATCGGCTATTTGGTCGAGAAGATGTACGATTGGATGAAAAGTAGAGTGGTTTGGACGGAAGCCATATTGGTGCTTGTACAAAATATCGTGCTCAGTTAAAAAATCTATTAGGCGTTTTTGCATTATTCGTTCTAATAGCTTGGAAAAGGTAGGTAGGATGCTGATTGGTCTGTAGTTGGAAATTTCGTGTGCATTGTTATTTTTTGGTATTGGAACAACCTTTGCTATTTTCTGGGACAATTCCTTGTTCAAATGAGAGGTTAAATATATGTTTCAATGTCGGAGCTATGGTTTCAATTGTTTCCTTCATGAGTTTAGTGGTTATCCCTTTAAAATCCATACTAGATTTACCTTTCATTGATAAGCAGGTTAAAATAATTTCTTGGATTGTGGTTGGGGTAACATCAAAGATGTCAAGGTCGTCTATTCTATTGCGGAGATAATCAGAAAAATCTGCGTTGTGTTCATTCGCAACAAGTTGACTGGTTTTACGCCCAATGCTCGAGAAGTACGCATTAAATTTATCAGCCATAAGGCTGGGACAAGTGATTTCAGTCCCGTTATCGAAAAGGACCTTAGGGTGATTAACAGTGCCCCCTTCCATCTTTAGTGCACCCTTCAATATTGTCCAAGTTTTCTTCAGATCGTTCTTGTTTTCATCAAGAATTCGTGAGTAATATAATTGTTTGCTCTTTCTGAGAAGTTTATTACATAATTGACGATAATTGGGTATTTTACGATTCTTGGGTGGAAATGCCAATTCGTAGGCATTCAAATATATTTCAAGGAAATTATCGTATGCACGATCAATTGAATTACATTGTAGTACAGATTCAAATTTGCATGTTTGTAAAACAGATTTGAATTTACTGATATATTCAGCGCTAAAAGATCTTTGTTTGGTATTTGGGCCTGTGTCGAGGTGTTTATGCGATTCGCTATAGAATATGCCAAATTGGTCAGATACGTCACATGTAATTATGCCTGCGCTATGTTCATTGCGAATATTGTTTGTGTAAATGTTGTCGATCAGAGTAGCTGAGTGATCTGTCATTCGAGTAGGCTTGGTTATCGTGGGCACGAATCCTCTGGTGAAAATGTTGTTAATAAATTCATTTGTTTTGGAATGCGTTTTAAAATTAAGTAAGTCTATGTTGAAGTCTCCTGCTATGTAGGACTTGTGTTTTTTGATTTTTTCTAAAATGACATCAAATTTCGACATGAATTTATCGATATCAGCTTTTGGTGCTGTATTCGGCCTGTAAACACAACCGACAATATGGGAGTTATGCTTTCCTGGGTTTATTTCTATAAATACAGTTTCGATTACATGCGGAATGAATTCAGTAAGATCAGGTCTAATTTTGTATGGAATGTTGTCTTTAACAAATAAGCATACACCTCCCCTGCCATCGTCGTCGTCTAACCGACATCTAAATTCCATAGGATGATAACCCGGAATTTGGTGATCGGATGATTGATTAATTTTAAACGTTTCTGTTAGGGCAATTATGTCAAATGCATCGGTGGGTTTCAAGTCGCATAGTACGTTACACATCGATTCGAAATTTGCATTTAAGCTTCTACAATTCAAGTAAAAATGGAAAATTTTGTTTTCTTATTCAAGTCGTCATGGGCCTGTGTTGGGGAGAAATACTGACAATCATTATCGGATAGAATGCTAGGCTCTAAATACGTATCCGCGTTATTTTCTTCTATATTGGCCCATTTTGCGGCGAAATCATAAGCGTCCGAGTCCCTGACCTCATCCAGAGTAACCACATTACTTGATGACATTGAATTGGATTGTGTGAATTATGAAAGTCGTGCCCTTTAGTGAGAAGGAATTATTCATAGGAATATACAAAATATGTACACAGTCACCCTGGTCGTACGTGCATATATAACAATAGGTTTGTTTCATCTAAGCATTATAAGGTGATATATTTGGCGGGCCTGTAAGTCATTGTTGTGAACTCGCTAGGCAGGATTCGCGCATATAAAAACAAAAATAACTAATAGGTTAAAAGAGTCTATGTATATAGTAACCAGTGGTGCGTGCGATATCACGCAGATATCTGCGAGACATTAATTACTGTGCCATTTAATTTATCACATGCAGGGGGGGGGGGGTCGGAAATAATTTCCAGGCACGTATGATGGGGTGGTGGGTGTCTCTTGGGTCCAAAAAGCATTTTTTTCCATATGCCAAATTTTTTTTCCATTCCTGCTATTCAGTCTTATTTTGATGTGTTTTGAACAGAAACAAGTCATATATAGTTAATAGTAATGCTATACTACATATAGAGGTTATCAGAAGTTGGATCAGTTATACAATGGCCAACAATAACCCAAATTCAACTTGATAGAACTAGAAACTGCGCTATTGGAAAAATAAAATTTAATCAGGATTCCATCTACTGATACAACAAAATAAGAATAACAATGCAGAACTCAGCTGAAAATAAGTAATAGAATGAAAGCACACTTGACTATATGTGACATGGAAATAAAGATATAATAAATAATGGAATAAAATAGACATTTGACAACGTAAAACATAAAATCTTAACAAATAAATTGAAGGCCAGCCGGGCCAGCTTGAACAATTTCACATTGTTTTCCATGTTAATGTGGATCAGCTTGTAATGTTAATCACAGTAACGAAGATTTTATCGTCACTGATATCGTGAGCAAAAAAAGAAGTGAAATTGGGCTATCCATCCATATTATTCCCAATTATTACGAAGCCTATTTCTTCAGGCAGTGGCTACCAGCCTGCCATTACACGCTATAACATGTTTCCTCAGTTCTGGTTTCTGAGATGCCCCAATAAGAGTAGCGCGGGTATATCATGCATAATCATGGTTATGTTTGGTATTAGCATTATTCTTCAAACAGGGATGAACTGGGATGAACACATGTATTTCCACATGTTTTGATAAACAATTTGATTCCAGCAATACAGTAATGCCCTAATTAAACGACTTCATAACCACAGCAGAATAATGAGTAATTTTTCAGAATTTAGTCGGAAATATGGCTTGTTGTCATTCATCGGAAAGCTCTCCCCTGAAACGGAAAAAAAAGGGTGGGTGTCCAAAATTGACTGGAAAAAAAGGCCGGAAACGGAAGAAATTGGGTGGGTGGGTCCCCCGAGGCCGGAAAAAATTAAAATGATCATACGTGCCTGGAATTTTTTTTCGACCCCCCCCTGTCACATGGGGTATTTTTCTTATGCGCATGTACATGCGTGCCCCATGTATATAATTTATAGAACCCTATAGATAGGAGTGTAACATATTTCCTACCATATACACGAATCCTGCCTATGAGCTCGTATGTGAAATTTTGTCCTGGATAAAGTAGTTGCCATATTAGGAACAGAGATAAGCATTAAATAATAATTGATAGTTAAGCAGAGAGTATGATGTAAAAGCTATCGAAAATAAAGAGAACAAAAAAAAAGGACAGTAGCATACGCAAACCATATGAAACTCATTTATACATGACATATTAGTTAGTTAAACTATATATAAACCAACTATCGATGAGACACCAAGTATCGATGAGACAGTTCGTTTCGGTTATAACCGTACAATAACATGCCCAGTTTGCTATAACAGCGTCACGGTATCAACAAATCACCGAGCACGTGCATTTTTTGTAAATGGGGCGGTAGGTCACACCTCGGGACATGAGGACAGCGATGTGAGCGTCACAACGTCCTGCTATGCAGTTGTTTTTGATGCATTGACCGATATTTCGCATACAAAGATGCTTTTACAAAATGTTTCGCTGATGTCCAGATGTAAGGACGAGTGAAATGTTTTATTTTGTTTACATTCTTAATATTTCTAAATGAGGATGAAACTACATGGATATAAGTTGGAAGTCAGCGCCTGATCAGCCAAGCCTGTCAAGTTTGTTGTTTCGATTATATTTACTGAGTTATCAGGTTATGTTCTGCAACTGAGGAATGGAGACAAAAGTTCTTTGTACACCCTTTGTACTTGGGAATTTCTTAATTTTGTGTCTGTATGATGGCAGCCTGTACGCCACTAGCTTGGGCATGGCACATCGGATTTGGTTGTGCGCATGTAGCCCAGTTTAAGGGGAAAGGATATACACACTTCTTGGATTTAGAAAAGTTTCCATTGAAACAAATTGCCCACTCTCTAATTTACTTCTAGCAGTGTTTAAATACTGTATAGTCTAAATTGATCGAGCATAGGTGGGCATATATTATATGCCACGCTTGGCGTTATATAATATATATATATATATATATATATATATATATATATATATATATATATAGCTATATATATATATATATATATATATATATACGCCGTCATCGCGCGGCTACTCTAGTAGATTACTGCGCCAAGTAAAGTCCGAAACTCTCGGAGAATTTGAATCGTTACGCCATGACCCAACATCGACTGAGCCCACAAGGATACGGCACAATCGGCCGGTGTTGGGTAATGGTTCAGCCTCATTTTGTCACAAAAAACGATGTTACATCAATACAATGAGATATCTCAATACTAGTAACACTTTCACCAGCGAACAAACATGCATATCGTATCAAATGCATAGCGAACTTAATTGTGATTCTAAAAATGTAATTTACTTAATCACGTGCAAAAGATGCCGTATACAATATGTTGGACAAACACAAACCGCTCTCAAAGTTAGAATGTCTAATCATCTTTCCAGTGTTCGCAAAAAAACTCGACATGCAAATTTCCGATCATTTCAACTCATCTAATCATGACATTTAATCCCATTTCAGCTTTCAGCCAATAGAACAGACACCAATTCTAGCCGACGAAGGCCAAACAAATTCAATACGCCTAGAACGCGAAAATCATTGGATGGGCGTACTTAAAACATATCTTCCGTAAGGACTTAACATTGACTACAAGGGTGTTTCTCGAAATTTCTTGTGCTTTCCTCTAATCTACAATCGTAGAAATGTTGAAATCGCAAATATTTTCAGAAAAAAATTTGCATTATTAAACAATAAATTGACCGAGCCTATCGACAACGGGTGATTATTGCCTATATAAGAAAAATCCCAGTTTGCACTATGTGCTCGTTCGATCTAGACTCAGACCTTGATTTACACGCAGTTTAATTAGGTTTTAGCAATTTCAACATCACTATCCTTTGTTTGTGCTCAACACAATATGTTATGTCAATTTCCGACACCACGTAACAAAATTTAGCTTGTTCCATCTATCATAGCATATGGCAACAATGCTCAAACGCAATTTCATGTCAATTTCCGACACAACCTAACAAAATTTAGCTAGTTCCATATATAGAAATCGGATACGACCTGCGCCAGTGCTCTCCACACTTTCCAAATATATATTACGCCTGTGCCAGGGATATGATTTGTTTCTATTACTTAACACATGTATTACTGTCTAATTGCGCGCTGTCACTAGGATTTGGATCAGGGGCTTCCGGAAGCAATTACATAACCCATTAAGAACGCGGGATCTCAAGTAAACATGGGCGGCGTGACGGCGTCAAACATTTTGTAAGCATTGTTTCATGGTTTTTTTTTACACAGGAACACTATAGCTGTTGACACGTCTCTCGAAACCCTGGAGCACAATGTGAGCTTATCTCACACGGGTATATAAGATCCACGGAAAAACCTAAACATTCGGAGTTCCGAACTGAAGATGCTGGTACCCAGAGATCTCAGGGCTGGGACACCAACTCCAGAACCACCCGCTGTAATTTGAAGAAAGAGAAGAAGAAGAAGATGCATTCTAGAAGGAAAAGGGACGCTGGCAGACGGGCGAAGTGGAAGAGCAGGATATGGGTGACCGTTGATCGGCCAGTCACCCCTCCCCGTGTGGTCCAGCCGTCCACAGTGGATCAACGGACACGAACCAAAACCGGAAGTCGTAGATTTCGAGGTGGAGAAATATCAGTTGACACATATTTTTTGAAATTTTTTGACGTGTTTTTTGGGAAAATAAACGCTTGGATACCATATCTGACCAACTGAAGGTGAGTGAATATTTCTTCACTAATGTTCGGACACCGACGATCAATGTAAGGCAGTCGTCAGTGTTCTATCGCGGAAAAAATGCCATTTAATCATCGCCGCGAGACGATTTCTTCCCCAAAATATTCCAGAAAATCATACTTTTCACATGCATTGTAGACATCTGTCACAACAACCGATATACCAATCGAAGGGCCTGTTTTCCCCCCACAAATACATATTTTGAGTATTTCCACGGACTGTCTCAAAATTCCAAATTTCATCTTTTGATGCGGGTACCCACCTCGAAAATACTGTCCGGTTAGTCCCGTACACCCCGGAATTTAGTCGCAATCCACCAGACCCGGCGGACAGTTTTTGTTGTTCAATCAAGAGTCGAAATGGATTAGATGGTTGGCTGCCTTTCGTTAACAGTGGCACGTTTTTGGCCAACTGCTTTTCTGTTGCAACTATTGTATACTGATCAAGTTTAGTTACCGAGTACAGTTTGCAATTTGTTCTCATAACATTCGTTCAGGTCGTGTAAGGTCATTAATCAAAGAATTATTTATGAAAATATTTTTAGGACAAGGATATTACAATGCCCTCCATGACCAAGGCCGTAGCAACAGGATTGTTGTGATGGCGGGAGGTGCAGATGTATTTTCCAATAGTTTGATATTTCAGCCAGTATTTAGTGTGAAATTTGATACTTGAAAAAAAAATTTAAAATTCGATTAATTTCAGAAAAACAAATTGGGACCCATGGCTGGTTTTTCATTATGGCAACTTTCGGGACCCACCACCCCAGTTTTGATTACGATTGTATAATGTTTTCGCTACATTTTTCGGGTACACACCCCTTTATTGTTATGTTTTAAACTACTGGCACCCACCCATATTTCGGACAATTTTCGCTAATATTACATATTATAGCATAGCCATCAAATATGCAAATGTTTATTTCAATTTCTATGGGAGGCCAAATTCACATTTCATAATTTTAATTGCAGTTAAGCAATAGCACTTAATCATAATTATTTGCGATTAAGCGCAATTCATGGTTATGTGTAACTATGTACCCCTGGTGAATACATAGGTGTATCTATAACTAAACCTGAACTCATATTGACATATCACCTCCTTGCTTTCATTGCTTTGGATCGTTGAGATTGGGAACTAGCCTAACTTCTTTATTAAAATGGGTGACTCGCGACAGTATTACCTTCTGTTTTAGTCGAGTTGAGGAACCACCCCATCAAAGCTCAAGTGTGATCAGATATCTATTATTGAAGTTTGTTATTTCAATTGATTGCTGCCCAGAAACACCCCATCAAAATGGTGGTTTCGGTCAAAATTGCGGATGAAGATGGATAACTCGAAAACAAGTGGTAATACGGTAAAATTTTGTGATACTTTAGTAATTATAAGGTCCTATTTTGTTGAACAAAATATTTATAAATCACACGTTTTTGGGAAATTTGATACCATAGTTGACAGTGGTCAGCATTATTTTTTGCAGTTAATCGATTCTGATAACTAAAGCTTATTTTGAAGAAATGTTGTTGTTGTTGTTGTTCCTGTTGTTGTATCTTTATAATATGGGTCTTTCTGATCGGTTTGAGGACCTTTAGTTTAAATTAGCCAAATGATCCTCTTGTGTTACAATGTGATGCACCAGGTCATGCCAATAGTTAGGTAATATGGGTATAGTTACAATTACTTAAGCGCAATTCATTACAATTATGCGTAAATACCATAATTGTGCTTAAGCACGATATGTGGTAATAGCGCTTAAGCGCAATTCATTATTAAATGTGAATTTGACCTCCCATATGTATATATATATGAACGAGTAGGATCAGTCTTTATGTTTGTCTGTGCGATATTTTCTCCCGGTACCCTGGTCCGATTAAAAAAATGGTGTGGTGACTCAGGATACACCGGTGGATCTGGTAACAACGTTGTTTTTCAAAATTGTGATGGAAATGAAAACATATGTTGTTGTTAAATTGAACAATTTTATTTTCAAACTTTCATTCGGGTGTTGTAAAATCCCATGGTCGATTTCCTCAGCGAAGCCGCCAGCCTTTGCCTCACAGTGGTCACATATGAAGACAGGCATGCTATCCTCTCGTATGTAGCATCTGGAATTATAAAATAATATCGCTTAGTGGACTAGTTACGGATATAGCTGTACACCCCTCCGACAGTATGTTTTTGTCCCCTCCTCATTATTGTTTTAACCATTGCTGAATATTGAAAACAATAATTTTCTAAGTAGAAAAATGTCATATAACTCCACAAAAAAGTATGATATATTTCATAATCATAGGTTCACATGTCCCCATAGTTCTAAATATATATGCCAAGCAAAAATAAAACAAATGACCTCAAAATATAGGAATAAAAACTCGGAAAATTGCATCCACGGAAGGACGAACAAGCTGCCTCTTGTATAACCCCACAACTCGATCGTTGCGAGTGTGAAATCAAATATAAAGGTTAAAAATCGGCACTCCGCTGCATTTAAAAATAAAATGGATGTAAATCTAACATTTTTTTTATGTCGGCCTTCCGAGAGTGATGACAAGTCAGAGTTAACAATATGACATACATCAAAAGTTATATGTTTCCCAAACATGTACTTCGTGGTTGGATTTCAGTTACAGGTTACATTTCAGTTATATATATAAGACACCGCCTGGATGTTATGTTGTCCCATGAGATATATACAACATTATGAACACCCAGAACCATTGTGGCCACGCAAAAGTCAAATGAAACGCCCATCATCTACGGCAAAGTTGCTTGTTCGACAGAAATTGAAGACGGTAGACTTCAGCAAAATCACGACTAAGCGGACAGATTTTTTACAACTAATGATTAAATTTTTCGGGACTAACCGGACAGTATTTTCGAGGTGGGTACCCGCAGCAAAAGATGAAATTTTGAATTTTGAGACAGTCCGTGAAAATACTCAAAATATTTTTTTGTGGGGGGAAAACAGGCCTTCCGATTGGTATATCGGTTGTTGCGACAGATGTCTGCGATGAATGTGAAAAGTGTGATTTTCTGGAATATTTTGGGGAATAAATCGTCTCGCGGCGATGATTAAATGGCATTTTTTCCGCGATAGAACACTGACAACTGCCTTACATTGATCGTCGGTGTCCGAACATTAGTGAAGAAATATTCACTCACCTTCAGTTGGTCAGATATGGTATCCAAGCGTTTATTTTCCCAAAAACACGTCAAAAAATGTCAACAAATATTTGTCGACTGATATTTCTCCACCTCGAAATCTACGACTTCCGGTTTTGGTTCGTGTCCGTTGATCCACTGTGACACCTCTCCCTCGGATGCCTCTTCGTCTGCACCACCACCGGCGAAGAGGCACAAGAAGAAAAAGAACAAAAAAAGATAGAGACCAAAAAATGCTTCTTTTTTTTCTGACTTCTAAATTAAAGGCGTTAATACATGAGGGGTGAAGGAATAGACCATTCGGTCTATTCGACAATCCCGGGGTTGCCCCCCCCAAACACTCCCCTGTGTAAATATTCGGTCGGACCACCAGAGAGTTAGGATCGCCACCTCTCAGGATGACCACGCCACCGATAATCCCGAATGCTATCACAACAATGCTGGACTCCATGCATGTCGCGCCTTGTGTGAGCTGGTCACTCCATGCACACAAAGGCGGATACCAGTTGGTTTTGGACTTCCAGTCCTGCCCGGCAAAGCCCTTATCAGGGATCTCTAACGGGAGGGGACTGGAAACTACCAAACCAGCCAGGAAGAAGCGAAAGAAAAAGAATCCATCCAGGAAAAAGAGAGACACAGAGAGATTGGCTGCGTGGAAAAAGAGGAGATCGACTGATACCACACCAGAGGCGTTATGTCGCTAAAATCCTGATTCAGAATCTGGATTCAGATTACAGATTGGTCCCCGTACGACTTGGTTCGGCAAAAGAACAGACCAGAAAAGGGCAGAATCGGTAAACGAACAGACCGTAATCTCAATTTCGTGGTAATCCGATTCTGGATTCGGATTCCGATTACGGACTCAAATGTTCGTAATGTAAACAAACCGAGATTTCGCTACATCGGAGTTTAAAAACACAATAAAATATAAGAATCCGTCTCTTGTGTACAAATTATTGCAGAATATAAACGATCTATACCAAAGAATTTTAAATGCGGAGACAAATTTGTTTTATTGAATGTAAACTGGGATAATATTACTGAAATTAGCCAAATAATAACGCTATTGATAGTAACGCTGGGGGGAGCACTTCGGTTGATGGCGAAGCAAAATTAAATCATTGTTGATTGTCACTTTCATATGTCCATTTCATAATTCCATACATAAAATACCGCCCGAACGCATGTCGATTTCGAATTCGGCGGATACGTCACCATTGACCGAATTCATATGAACCTACATGGATATGTCTTCGGCTGTGTTCGTTATTATAATGTTTCTTCTTATTCAAGAAATAGTAGGATTGTATTATATCGATGGATTATCAGATACACGTATGTACTATCATCTAGTCTTATAGCAATTTCATGTTTCATCTTGAAAATGTTTTGTTTCGTTAAATGCAGTCGTTTTGCACAATAGTCTATGTATAGACAACACACATATGTTCTAGGGACGTGGTTAGATGTTTCCTCAAATTTCAGGCCAACTGCACAACCCCCCCCCCCCATTGAACCAAACATCAATCTCACAGGTTCGCATAATTCCATTTGCTCCCCTTGGAAATATCCAACCTGACAAACACCAAGATTGGAAAATTACCAACTTTTACTGGTTGAAAAAATCAAACAATGAGAACAATGCCAACCTATATATGGTGTCAAGTTAATGTCCAACTAATGTTGTGTCATGCATGAAATTTCCGACTGCTGGAATGTACCAAAGTTTACCCGAGTTAGTCATAAGTTTGTATATGTATTTATTTAAAATCGGGTTTGTTTGTTGCGTTTGCTGGAACAGTTAGTCAAAATAATCCTGATTTTCCTCACGTATGAATGACTGCACAGTTAAGCAAATTGTACCAAAGTTCGGGGTGGGGTCGAGACACACAACCAACCCCTGTCGTCACGTCCCTGTTCAACTGACAAGTTTCGTGTGTTCTTCACAACATCTTCGGAATTTGATTCAGGAGGCCTAGAGCTGTCACGTTTAGATATGCTTGCCCTCATCAATAAACACACTTTAACTTGAAAAAAAAGAAGATGCGATTAAGTCGGATTGGCAGCAAATTATGTGCCGTGTATCATATACACATAGCAGAAAAGCATGACTTTCACAACAAACATGAACTTTATAAATATATGATACAAATGATACTTGTGTCAAATACATGAGCCATGTTTGACGCTGGGAGAACATAAAACATAGTTTCGGAGACCACGTGGATTTCAAAATCTGACCTAGAATCGGGAATTAGCCCCGCCCTCGTGATCGGCTTCGGATTCTCAATCCGATTTTTAGCGATATCGATGCACCGCCCGAAGAGGTAATGGACTCTCCATCGCCACGGATAGACGCGGACACCTCCCGTTTCAACCCGAAGACGCCGGAATACACCAAACCGGAGTCTTCACCTGCCTCTCCTACAACAAACGAAGCACCAACATCCGACTCCGAAGACACACCTGACTCCGACTCCAACGACACAACTGACTCCAACCCAGACGACACATTTGATTCCGACTCCGACGACACATCTGATTCCGACTCCGACTTCGATTCCGAAGAAAAAGAAAGACAAAAGCACATAATGGAACTTTTAGCGAAAGTACAAGAATCATTAAGACAAGTCGATTTACAACAAGCCGTAACCGCAAAGCTCATTAATCGTCCGACTCCAAGTTTGCAAACATGACCATCCGAACCACCGCCAAAAAAGAGAAATAGAAATAGAAAGAAACAAAACAACCGCCGCTAGGACTTCTCCACCACGCTTTCGCCGCCTTGCCTCCAACCACAACACCTACAACAGCCAAAATTACCGATTTTCCATCGGAAAACCAAGGAAGAGTGAAGGGACATGCACACTGCAGTCCGACCATCCTACACGGCCTTCGGTCGGAAACGACTCAACTATAAACATTCGAACCTAGCTTGCTTCCTGAAGAAGGTAATTCTACCGAAACGTTGAGGCAACTTAACGGTGCGCTCCCAAGTATTTTTTTATTTTATATCTTCGCGTTCCGTTCTTCGTGTATGATATGTTATTAATCATTACCTTTATCCACAGCCAAAATTCAAGTCCTGGATTAAAATGACTCAACCAAAACAACTTAAACGTGGAAAAACTAACCGCCCAGAGCGGCAAAAAGACCAGGCTTATTTAAACCATTCAAATCTTGTAAAGTTGCTGTACAAGATCCTACAGCTTTGGCATCATATTAACTTCCTACAGGACCGTGTGGAGAAGAAAGTCCTTCCGAAAGGCTTCTCGGCCATCGTAGAGTCAGGGCGAAAGAAGACATTCCGACCAGTCCTCCCCTGTGAGGATGTCTTCAATTCGCTTAAAGCGGACGCTTTTGAGTGGGGTTTAAACTCCATGAAAATTTGGTCGAACATTATCGGAAAACGGAATCAGAAATTGAAGTCAAGGTTCTTTCGACTCTTTCTTCTAAAACCCTAGACTTCGACCGAGCACGAGACACGACTTTAAAATGGGGACTGAAGAATGTTGGCACCATATTACCTAATGAAACAAAATCAAAGTTCTTGAACATCAGTGGTAAGCTTCAGTCCTCGATAGGTACACGAGTTGACGTCCAAACTCATACGAAACGTGCTCGGTCACCATCCCCTCCCCCATTAATCGCTCGCCAGCTTCAATTTCAGGATAGTCCAGCCAGGGATCAGACAACGTCGTCGTCTGTGAGATCCAGGCTAAACGCGTCAAAGCCACACCACAGCCACAGCGACCTGCACCGAAACCACGGACGTCACGAATATCCACTCCACCGAACACAACACTTCAAAATTCACCAGCCAAGAGAACAACACCACCAAAGCACATCTCTTCCAGTCCTCCTTCGCCTGTTGGTTCCATTGCTTCGATGACCTCGCCAACGATTTCAACATCATCACCATCGTATGCCGAGGTATTGTCAACATCACCTCATAAATTTCGTCAACCTGGCCCTAAGAAGGATTGGTCCTTCCCTAAACAGATCAAAAACACTGTTGTTATTTTAGGCTCTTCTAATGGGTCCCGGATCGATGTCAATCCTCCCAAAAATGTTTGTATTGCTTCTTACCCAGGTGGCAATTAGGTAATTTCGGCAACATCGCCCACAAACTGAAGTCGAAGCCAGAAAAAGACACACCGACACGTCATCATCAGCATTGGCATCAACAACAGAGAGGACTGGAAGACAGACAACGTCAAAAGCAAAACAGCAGGCACCACAGCTAGGAACAGGTTAACCAACATGGTTTGTAATTTCCACAAACCTTTTCCTAATGCTACACTTCATTTTCGGGAAATAAATATCTCTTCTAGTCTAAATTCTAGGGACCAGGAAGTTCTGCGTGCCATTAACAGCCAAGCTCGTCACACACCGAACCTCAAGGTCATACAGGCAATACCCCCGCGACTTTCACGTGGAGAATGACAACATCCCTGGACATCACATACGGCGGCGAAAATCTACCACGGCTGGACCAACATTTTTAAAGGTCATTTAAACTAATCTCTCATAAGGGCACCAGCCATGCGGAAAGAGTCGGTCTCGGCACCGAGATAGTCAATCTTGTACCCGACCTTTGCCTGAGCGGTGGTGAGAAATCACTACTTAGGTATGGCTAACCTTTGTTCCTACCCTCAAAGAACATATTATTTACAGGTCTCCGGCTGTAGTATGGGCAAGAAGTTTAGTCCAAATTTTGCCTCAATTTTTGTTGCAGAGTGGGAGAAAGGCGCCCTAGCCAAATCTGATAAACAACCATTAGCGTTTTATAGATTCTTGGACGACATATTTATCATTTGGACTCATGGTGAGTTTAGAGTGTTCTTGGACATCTTGAACAGTCATGATGAATCAATCAAACTCAAAGAATCAATATCGCAAACCAGCATTGATTTCCATGATTTAACAATATTTAAGGGCCCACAATTTACATCATGCAACATTTTAGATACAAAACTTTTTACGAAAACAACGGATTCTCACCAGCTTCTTAATCGTAAATCTTTCCATTCGCCAAAACTTTTCAATGGATTGATTAAATCTCAAATCAAAGCTTGTTCAGTGCTGTCCCAGGCTTTACGACCGCGCGGCTACTCTAGTAGATTACTGCGCCAAGTAAAGTCCAAAACTCTCAGAGAATGGGAATCGTTACGCCATGACCCAACATCGACTGAGCCCACAAGGATACGACACAATCGGCCGGTGTTCGGTAATGGTTCAGCCTCATTTTGTCACAAAAACGATGTTACATCAATACAATGTGATATCTAAATACTAGTAACACTTTCACCAGTGAACAAACACGCATATCGTATCAAATGCATAGCGAATTTAATTGTGATTCTAAAAATGTAATTCACTTAATCACATGCGAAAGATGCCGTATAAAATACGTTAATTGGACAAACAGAAACCGCTCTCAAAGTTAGAATGTCTAATCATCTTTCCAGTATTCGCAAAAAACTCGACATGCAAATTTCCGATAATTTCAACTCATTTAATCATGACAATAAATCCCATTTCAGCTTTCAGCCAATAGAACAGACACCAATTCTAGCCGACGAAGGCCAAACAAATTCAATACGCCTAGAACGCGAAAATCGTATTTAAAACATATCTTTCGTACGGACTTAACATTGACAACAAGGGTGTTTCTCGAAATTTCTTGTGCTTTCCTCTAATCTACAATCGTAGAAATGTTGAAATCGCAAATATTTTCAGAAAAACTTTGCATTATTAAACACTAAATTGACCGAGCCTCTCGACAAACGGGTGATTATTGACTACAAGAAAAATCCAGTTTGCGCGATATGCTCGTTCGATCTAGACTCAGACCTTGATTTACACGCAGTTTAATTAGCTTTTACAACATTAAGCAAGTGAAAGTGGATCGAACATTTGATGAGACAGTGCATATATAGCAACCGATATACTTACACAAAACAGACGATATTTTACCAATTAATTCATGTCAATATTACGGACTAAACTATTTGACGCTCGAAAGCAAATAAAAGAATACCAAAATGTTGGACAAAAACAGCAATTGCTAGAACATTTAAAAACTGCCAGATTAAACAGATAGACGTTTCGATATTGTATAAACGATCAGCTAAGAGATATCAAAAGTGCACCGCTCTCCATATGTGCGGTCAAATTTACCGAGAACAAGTTTTAATTTAAAGACATATTATGCATAAAGTTATGAAAACGATTTCGCCATCGATAGTCACTGCATTCCATTAATATATAAGAATGACGGTGTGTGTTGTCAATTTAGATATAATATTTTTAAAATAAAACTACTTTGAGGAAGATTATTCATCATTTCTATTTGATCACCCTACTGGAGTGTTTAACATCACTTTAAATAACGTATTATACTTAAAGTATCAGTAGACATCGATATTTTCATTAAAATGCTTACTTTTATGCATTATAACTGAGATATTCTTAACCAATTGTAATCGTTAATATATCTAGCGGAAATCTCGGTAAATAGTATCACTCAATACAGGGGTGATTAATTGACTAAGCTTGTTCTCGGTTTGTAGTGTCTTCTCGGTTTTACAAGAGTGTGAACATGTTATTAAATAAGCTTGCTAATTTGGAGCTAATTCAAAATCACCAATTGATGCAGTGCAGACGCTGTGCAGTGCACTTCTGATATATCTTGTAGTTGATCGTCTACAATTTCGAAACATATTTTCTGTTAGATCTGGCAGTTTAAAAAAAAAAAAAGTTTTGCTTCTTAATTTCAATGGAAGTTTTGCTTCTTAACTTCTTATGGGATATGTTCTTCATATAATAAGCTACCACAATCATTGTGGTATTGGTTCCGAAAATAATAATAATGGTAAGCAATGTACGTCATACATCTTGAATACATGCATGTTTTACTTCTGATTCAATTCTGTATATTGCTAGCTTGATTAACAGCTATATGCACCAAATATAACTCAACTCAATGAATTTAGTTCACCAATCAGACTCATCATGCAGCACATTTGTGTTCCGACCGCAGACGATAGAGGACGTCCTGGATTGAGCGCTCCAGGACTTAGCTAGCTCGCTCAGCGATCGGATTACTGACTTCGGCCGGACAATGGATTCGTCTTTAATCCCCGCCGAAGTCAGGCACGCACTCAGCTCACTCCACGTGGATCCCTGCCTGGCCTGGACTTTACGCAGGTCGGGTAGTCACGTGGAGCTTTTTCTGGAATTCCGGGTTACACCATCACGGTCCTTTTCAGGACCCTCTGTTGGAGGTAACTCGGATGCTGGAACCCACCAGCAACCCACCACCACTGGAGGGTCTACCACCAAGAAGAAGAGAAAGACACCACCGCAGCACCGCAGGGACGCCGACAGGAAGCCCAAGTGGAAAAGGAGAACTGAGAGACGCCCAGTTCTCCCCCACTTGGCCTCCCGGCAAGAATACGCATCCAGTGATATAACATCTCAGAGGCCGACTGATGACATCCAGACAACCTCTGCAGTGGATGTACCTGTCACCACCAGCGGAAACAACAGGGACGCTGATGTCACCCCGGACGTCCCTGTTGCCGACTTTGTGGTATTCACAGAGACACTACCACCTCTCCCACCGTCTCCGGATCCTGATGCAGTGGAGGATTACAACCCACCGACACCGCGACCCGCCGTGTCACCTGTCTGCATCGATGAGGGGCCGGAACGACCACCCCTGTCCTTCCTTCCGGGGATGAAGTATTGAAAATGCTAGATAATCTACAGAAGAAAGCAGATTCAGCGCTGGCAGAAGTTACTAAGTTGAACAAACTATTCTAAATAAAGGCAAAAAAAACACATGAGGGGTGAAGGAATAGACCTTTCAGTCTATTCGACCATCCCGGGGTTAGCCCCCACCCCAAATCACTTTATCATCATCATGCAGCTAGTACTTAGTTAAAATTAACACTTAGGCACGGCTTATGCCATTCATTTGTTTGCCGTTGAGCGGACAAAGGTTTTCGCTCTGCTTCTTGTCCCTCTTCCGGCTAGCTGAGTCCGGATCGCTTGTGAGTTGTGTGGCCGTTCTGAAAAGAACTTAGCCACCGAGCGAATCGGAGTGAACTGTTTTGGACTTGGCAGAGGAATATGCAGCTAATCCCCTCTGCATTGGTCGCGGCCTTGTATAGATTGCGCATTGTGGACACCTTTAGCTGGACTATAACCCAGACTAAAGGGGGCTTTGTGCATCTATCCTTGAAGTATCGGATTGCTCCAACAGTACCCTCTGCTGGCGGTACATCGGAAGCTGGACCTCACCAGCAACCTGCCATCCGGTACGGAGACTTGGACATCTGGGACCAGAATTCGAAGAAGAGGCGGAAGAAGAAGACCCCTTCCAGGAAGAGAAGGGACGCCGACAGAATAGCCAAGTGGAGACAGGGGCGAGCTGAGATACGTCGAGCTCCCCTCCACTTGGCTGCTGAAGTGGTCGTCGACGACATTCTACCAGCTAGCAGGGACAGCGTTGATCTTCCGGAGGTCCCTGATGGGGGCCGGAACGACCACCCTGTCCCTTCCGGGGACGAAGTATTGAAAATGCTAGATAATCTACAGAAAAAAGCAGATTCAGCGCTGGCAGAAGTTACTAAGTTGAACAAACTATTCTAAATAAAGCAAAAAAACATGAGGGGTGAATGAATAGACCTTTCGGTCTATTCGACCATCCCGGTGTTAGCCCCCCCCCCCCCAAATCACTTCATCATCATCATGCAGCTAGTACTTAGTTAAAATTAACACTTAGGCACGGCTTATGCCATTCCTTGGTTAGCCGTTTAGCGGACACGTCGCTAATCTTTTTATTTCGCTCTGCGTCTTGTCGCTGTTCCAGCTAGCTGAGCCCGGATCTCCTGTGAGTTGTGTGGCCGTTCTGAAAAGAACTTAGCCACCGAGCGAATCGGAGTGAACTGTTTTGGACTTGGCATAGGAATATGCAGCTAATCCCCTCTGCATTGGTCGCGGCCTTGTATAGATTGCGCATTGTGGACACCTTTAGCTGGACTCTAACCCAGACTAAAGGGGGCTTTGTGCATCTATCCTTGGATATTCGGATTTCCCCAACAGTACCCTCTGCTGGCGGTACATCGGATGCTGGACCTCACCAGCAACCTGCCATCCGGTACGGAGACTTGGACATCTGGGACCAGAATTCGAAGAAGAGGCGGAAGAAGAAGACCCCCTCCAGGAAGAGAAGGGACGTCGACAGAATAGCCAAGTGGAGACAGGGGCGAGCTGAGATACGTCGAGCTCCCCTCCACTTGGCTGCTGAAGCGGTCGTCGACGACATTCTACCAGCTAGCAGGGACAGCGTTGATCTTCCGGAGGTCCCTGATGTCGTCATCGAGGCTAGCGGAGACAGGGACGCAGACACCACACCACCCCGGACGTGCCTGCCGCCAGCTTCGATGTGGAAATGGATACGCTACCAGCTCGGACACCGGAATTCCATCTAAACCCGGTGTCCCCCATATCCACTGACAGCAACAACAACAGCGCTAGCTCCATCCTTACTCTTGGGATAATGGCAGAATCTGAAGCACTCGACAATAGATTGGAAGAAAGAGACAGTATAATTGCTGAAAAGGACAGGCAGGTGGCAGCAGCGCTCCATCAATACCACCACCAATAACAACAACAGAAGGAAGACATCCAAAAAAGAAGAAAAATAAATAAACAAAAACAAAAACTTAATGCCAAGATCATTTTTTCACGTTTCACTGTTATTTCATAACTCACAATATCACTCCAAAGTGGGTTGTATGAGAGGGAAACGTTCCGTCCCTCTCAAATCCTCCCTGCGCCCAGTCCCAAAACCTCCAATAAACAGGCATGGCTTATTTCGCCCAATTTGGGCGGTTGTATGTTGGTTGTTTTTCATCTGATGTGTGTGTCGGAATAATTGAGGTGGATGATTTCTGTAAATGTTAGCCCAAACTACATTTCCAAGTAAGATGGTTTTGTTGTTTATTTTTGAGGAATCATACCACATCAGATGAATTCAGCCCAAATATATTAACAGTTGTCATGTAAAACATTTGCACGTAGGTTAGCGTTATTTGGTATTTGCGGATGTCGTTTAACATGGGGACAATAGACTACTACGCTTGAACGGGCATGTGCATTTGTCGTTTTTAATGTATAGCAACTTGATAATCAATAACACCTTAATACAGTCGCTCTATTTACGATATTAATTGGGGAACTTTCTAAATTAAACTACGCACAAACGGATACCTGCTGCAAATTAACGAAGCTTGCTCACGATAATGGCGCCACCTATAAAAGGTGCCGGAAACCGGCCCTCTCGCCCCAGGGCCCACTCGCCCCAGTCGACCTGGGCCAGCTCGGGACACACTATAAAGTGTATGCCGAGGTCGAGGCCGGCGCGGAATAAAAGGTGTATACGGGGTGTTATATGGCGTTTGGTCCGTTGTTTCTCAATGAATATTATTGAAATATGTCCGGGCTGGGACATGGAATACAATAACGTTTGAATTGTTTTTAAATTCACAAATTTGTTGAATTTATTCAACTTTTTCGTTCTGAAACACACTATAAAGTGTATGCGGCCGGCTCCAAAATAAAAGGTGTAAGCGGACTTGATGTCGCATTATCTTCTTTGTTTATAAATGGACATTACTAAAGTACATATGTCCGGGTTATGACATGGAAAACATTAACGTTTTAATTGTTTTTAAATTTACAAATTTGTTGATTTTATTCAACTTTTCGTTCTTTCATTCTATAAAGTGTAAGCGGCCGGCTCCATTTAAAAGGTGTAAGCGGCCTATGTGCTTAGTGTTATAGGTAATCGGATTAACTAATTGGCGACTCTAAACTATTGTGTTTTGAGGTATTTTAGGTTTTTTGTGAAATAATAATTTAGAAAGTGAATACATTTATTTTAAATGATCGCTTTATTTAATCATAATAAACAAATAAAATATAATAACAAACATGAGACATACATGATTTATAAACTGTTAACAAAAGATATCAAACTCAATACATGACAAAGATGACTCAATGAAGTTTATAAAGTGCACATAAAAATATTAAGGTAAGAATCTTTTTAAGGAAACCAATAAAAATAAATTTTAATTAAATTTAAATATAAAAGTGACAATTATTAATGTACTGTTTTAAATATAAAAATATTATTGAAATTATTATGTCAATTTTGTTAATTAATTATTAATTAACTTTTTTTTAAATATAAACTTTATTATTCATATATATTGTTGTCACCGATTTAGGTTGTCTCTTGTCTATAAAAATAAAATATTCTGTCGATATATAGTTTCTCATTGTGCGGTCGAAACATCCACAGCAGTCTTACAAAAATCAACTTTTCTGGTTTTGCATTTTTTATGTATAGAATGCAGCAAAAAGGGAGATAACTTGCCAAATGTCATTAAAACATCGATAAATCTGGTGTATAGATCGAAATTGGGTACAAATTTCGGGATTGAAAAAAGACCACACAATGATGAAACTATATATCGATCGAATATACATGTCTCAAAGCTATCGGGGCGGAAATGCCCTTAACAATTTTTTTCAATCCCATCATTTTATAGACAAAAGACAACCTAAATCGGTTGAACAAGGAGAGGTGTTAACAATTAAAGTGCAAGATAACTAGTTGTGACTGGTCTGCAAAAATTAGGCATTTCGATTACACCCTTTTACGACCGGGTAGTATCATATCGCACGTTCCTAACCTGATTTTCACGTGCCACAAATGTACATTTTTAATTTCCACAGCCAATATTGCTACTTGTGCTAACAAATATTTATTAAAATGGTCAAATGTCACAGTCAATATATGAGCTGCATTAGATCATCCTACAAATTGTCCTTGAATGTCAAAATGTTTGACAGTTCCGCTTGTTTGTTATCTTAACTTGCACTTTAACTATCATAAGTAACCATGAAAAACCCCACACTCTTTTGTGAATGGTAGTCTTTTATATTTTTAAACTATAGATTAACTATATAATTTACAATGTGCTAGAATTTATCCAAAATACGACAAATTGTATCTTGTTTTAGTGGAAATAAGTCACATGATAGCATGTTCCAGAAAATAACACAATATAACACAGTATAAACAGTATACACCTTATACACAACCATACACCTCTACCAGCCTGAGAACAAAAATTAGAATATCGGAATTGTCCGGTATGAGAGAAGAATCGAACGCATTCTGATAGGTGCCACCCAGCACCGAACATGAAACTGTAAATTCTATGAATTCGGTAGACCATATTGCCGATTTGCTTAGATTAATCGACTGGCGGATTTCAGCGTCGACTTGTTTAATAATCGAGTCGACGCCGATTAATCAAATAATTGTTTCAACACTAGTCAGTAACCATATATGCCTTGTGTAACAACAGTGAACTACTTGAAAAAGATCCATTGAACTTGAGAAGGATTAGTTTTGCAACAAATAGGTACCGGCAGTATGATTATTATTATTATAACAATAGTTGTCAGCAGCTTTTGAGATAAACTACATGTAGGTCACTGCGGATGGTCAATTGAGCTCTTGATCTGCATGGCAGGTGTTACACATGTGGTAATCAAAGAGTAATTACATGGATTTCCTTATAATCTTATATAGCCATCAACGTTTTCCGAGTTTTGATGAAAAACATGGGCGCCAATGACCATCTTCGATACCACCCAGGCTTCTCACCGGCACACAGGACCGGTACCGGTACCGTCGGTACTCGGCCATTTTGCGGTACCGGTACTGGTGTGCAGTATCGCCGGTATTCGGTACTGTGGTTGCATATATGCACATTCGTAGATCAGCAGGCTGTTTGGCAAAATACAGTAGTATCAAGTTTCGCTCTTTAAACTACACGCGATGTGAAATCAGTGATGACCTTGGCGTATTGATGCACTTAAAACTGATTGTATTTACTAATTTTATTTACTTTATTGATACACGCTACCAGCATATAACAATTATCTAGTTTCATTATATCACATCTTCTGAGTGCTGAGACATATTTGATTTCTAATTCCGTTTCTATGTTGGACACTACCATAATTTAAAATTTCGACTATATACATGTATGCTTGTATGCACCATTTACCACACATTTTTTCCTTCCTGTTTCATTGTTTTTCCTACCTACTCCATTATCTTCTCAATCACACCCAACCCTTCTCAACCCCACACTCGCTTAACCTACTTCACAAAAAACCTGAGAAAACATAACTATATTCAAATCCCCGCTTTCTTTACCATGCAGCTGTCTCTATTGACACTCGGGGTAACATTTCTAGAGGAAAGGATTTTTATAAAAGCCATAGGCTTATTGCTTGTTATCATATCGCCATTTGAACTATTTGTTATTTTTCTATGTATACATTGTAAATGTGACGTTCTGTTTTTTCGTTCTAATAAAATATTGTTAACACTCTTAAAAGTTATCTATACCGTCTGTGTATATACAGTCGCCCTATAGTATACATAGAACATGTATAGGGTAGTCAATAAAGAGCGTTTGTTGAAGCATTTATTGCGAGGGTCTTAATTGCAACTAAGAGTCCTTTAACATCATGCCTCCATTTAAAAAAACTGGTAATTTGTTTACTTAGAAGCCACAACATGCATGTTAGATTTGACAATTCCAATTAACAAAAATATTCATGATGCATAATGCCCCATTATCATTATGTTTGTACAGTCTGTCAGGATGACTGAGGTGTCACTGGCTTTAAAGATTATCCCGCACGAAGAGCTGTGTTAATTTTCTATTGTTTATGGTGTTCATTAATTTGCTTCAGATACTAATGAAATAATGCGGTTAAGCTGATAATCTGAAATTCAGTGATTTCATTGGCCTTAGCACAGTGTGGTGCGAACACATCTCATCTTTGGTCGCCAAAAAAACTAAACTAAACAAAACACAAGGCAAAGATGGCATGTATTCCAATAAAATGTGTGCGCGCAGTGTTCGTGATATACGAGAGACTACACAATCATGGATTTAATTAAAATTCGAGTTTCACACGTAAGTGTTTATATAAGTCTATAAAAAAAAATTGGGTATTATTTCCAACAGTCTGACCATTGACATATTCATGCGTTCAAACCAGTTAATCTATTTTGTAACTTGGCTTTTAGTCGCCGGGCTCCGGCATCTGGGCTTTTAGTCACAACTGAAGTGCGAATATTTTGGAGCGAATTTCTGCAACAATTTCACCGCGTGGTGGACCCATTTGGGAAAAAATACATTCCCTGTGTCTAATCCTACATTTTGATATACTATACGCCCCATTATATTGAATATACCAGCTGAAATCGATCGTGTAAATGTAAACATCGAGTCTATTTTTAGCTGTTTTATCGGCGCTTGTTTGCGTTTCGCTATTACAGTTTTCGCACTAAAACAGCCATATTGTAGATAAAAACGAGTGCACAGTATTCCACTGCGTTATTTGATACCTAAAACTTGGTGTTTGCTAGCGTATTCGTCGAGAAATCTAAATTCTAAACATTAATGTCGAACGCAGTTTTTCGTGTTTGTGGCATTTTATGTTAGGTCAGTTTTCGACCGAATAATGCAACTTCCGGTGTCCGTTCAGTGGCGGGGTTAATATGTGTGGATAGGGCGAATATCGGCCTTTCGTTAGACACCAAAATGAGCGCCCTACGCCCTGTATTCCTCGAGATATCGGCCGTTCGACGCAATTTGAAATTCCGTTCCGCAGATTGCCATGCTATCCCAAATTTCACCCCATGTTAGGTCAGTTTTCGATCAAATAATGCAACTTCTGGTGTCCGGTCAGTGGCGGGGTTAATATGTGTGGATAGGGCGAATGTGGGCCTTTCGTTAGACACCAACATGAGCGCCCTACGCCCTGTATTCCTCGAGATATCGGCCGTTCCACGCAATTTGAATTTCTGTTCCGCAGATTGTCGTTCTATTCCATATTCCATCCCATTCCGCAGATTGTCATGTCCCCTTATATATGTCATTTAAAATGTCAAATATGGTATACTATTCACTTCAGATTGACAATTATATACACTATAATTGAACATTACTAACACTTAATTATTAATTTTAGACTTGTTCTCGGTAAATAGTATCACCCTTTGAAAAGGCTTGGTTTGACTTGGGAATTTCTTAATTTTGTGTCTGTATATATACGAAAACTATGATGGCAGCGTGTACGCCACTAGCTTGGGCATGGCACATCGTATTTTGTTGTGCGTTGTTGTGTTGGTAGCCCAGTTTAAGGGGAAAGGATATACACACTTCTTGGATTTAGAAATTGCCCACTCTCTAATTTACTTCTAACAGTGTTTAAATACTGTATAGTCTAAATTGATCGAGCGTAGGTGGGCATATATTATATGCCACGCTTGGCGATGCATTTATTATAATTATATTTAATCTCACCTTAAAATTGGATAGATCAAATTAACAGCGTTTACGATCTTCTTCTCGTGGGATATTTAACAGAAAAGCAACATAATTGTATCTATATATACGCCGTCATCGATATTTATAACCACGATGCTGAATGGATCAGCTAAATTTAGACGTTTGTCGTTTTCTATTTATAGAGATGATGGGTTGTCTTCATTCTCAACAAACAACTATAATTATTTTCCGTTGGCGACAGTGTTAACTAGAAGTCCCACCGGCCATGTGTAGGGCCTAAAGCCTATTTGAACTTCAAGTGGTCAATTTTTTCTTAGAATGTCACCCGCTAGCTGCACCAGTATGTGACAACAAACGTATATGGCAAGCCGTTTTCACATTTTCGATTTATTTCCAATTTTAACCCTTGTTGCACCTTTTACTGATTCACCTTCCCTGCCGTGATGAATTGCCAAATAAAGAGGTGGGGGAACGGTCCATTCATCGCGAAGCGATGACCGACGCGGAACGCGTCGCGGGGTGGGAGAGCATGAGAGGGGTTTTTTCCCCTCTCGGTGTGGGGGGGCCGAGGGACCTCCCCCGGGAAAATTTTGAAATTTTGAGTACAAACGAGGCCCTCTGGTTACTTTTCAGAACATTGTGACATTGTAAGTATATAACTTTCATGGTACCGCAAAATGTCTATAGTTGACTTTGAATTATAATAGACCATTCTATGATCAAGCAAATAATATCGATATATTCTTGTCTTACCAAATGCAAACGCAATAAAATGAATACGTTCACATTGTGTAATCGATCAGAGGACGACCCATTCTAATTTCAAACCAACTCAAGAATTCTTATGAAAATTAACGTTAGGAATTAACAAGAGCAATTTAAATTTAATTGACCATAGAACAAATGTTTGATAATTGAGAGACTACATTACTCACAGTAACAGTTAAGTCACATTAACTTCCAGAACGGACGCTTCTTTGTAGTTTCCTCGTCCGTCTCAGATTTTCGCTTCTTCACGCGAGTGTCATCAGCAGAGTGATGTTTTCTCAGCCAAGTTATTGCGTATTTTTCTGGACTCCAATTTTCGATCGGTGGCCCATTCAACTTTAGGAAAATTAACCCAGAAACATTCTCAACGAGCAGGCGATTCCTCAAAATAGTACATATCAAGTTCATTTGGCTGAATCCTCTCTCACATTCAGCTGAAGATATTGGAATGACCTGGACGCATTTCAGCAAAGGCGCAAGATCTTCAGGTACACGTCGGCCATTATTTTCTACGAATGTTTTGTACGCATATCGACGATAGAACTACTGGCTAAACGAAAACGGCTGCATAGAGATCTGATCTCATCCACGGGCCAGTATTCCGGGTGCAACATCTTGATTTTACCAAGAAGATTGTCATACTCGGTGACCTTCCGCTGCCCACACGACGCAGTTGCAGCGAATAGTCTATCTTGGAGTGCACTTACGAGCTGATCAATCAACTTTTCTTGATCAATTCTGACTAACTTGGTGTTTGAAACTAGATTTATGCTTGCAAAGTAACCACTCTCTATAGCGTCGTTAGCTGTCATCGCTTTCGTTCCAGTGTTAGTTTTGAGTAACTCAATTGCTCGTATCGTGCATCGCACACATTTGTCCGCCTTGACTATGTCCATGTCCCGCTTTTGGAATAGTTCAGAGAGCTTTGATAGTTCGAACAAGAGGTCATACATAGATGTTAAATCCATTAAGAACTCAGGTGATCTAAGATGTCTTCGGAGACCCTCAAATTGTGCGGATGATTTTTTATTTGCAGCAGCTTTCGATTCGACGTGTTTGTAGAGTGACTCGTAATTGTTCCATACAGCAAAAACAGTTCTAAAACTACTCGCCACTCCAATTTTCCGGAGCTATGATTCTAGATTCAGTGCAATCTATTTCAGTTCCCTCTGATTTTTGGGCGACTGGCTATACACGTTGTGGAGTTTTTCTATAAATATTTTGAAATGCGATACACCATTGAGTTTGGGTACTGAATATCCAACAGCTAGTTCCAGTCGGTGACTGAGACAATGCCATGTGATGATGTTCGGGAAGTCCTTGCGAAGTAACTCAATTACACCAGAGTTTTTCCCAGTCAATGCACTGGCGCCATCGCTTGTGAAACCTATGAGGTGGTCACTTAAATAGAGTTTATCAAATCCGAATATTTTCAAACATGACAATAAATCTGAGTAAATATCATCAGCGTTCTCACCATCACATAGTTCCCTTAAGTCTAGAAATATAAATTGTGGGTCACCAGAATCAAATTCGGCCTTCAGGTAAACAATAATAGTAGATTTCTGGGATATTGTAGTTGATTCGTCTATGAGAATTGATAGTTTTCCCTTGTGCGAACGGATTGATTTGCACAAATTTGTGCGCATATCTTGAGCAATGTGGTTAACTATATTGACAGCTGAAAATTTCGAGTGTAACCCTACACCCACTTGAGCTCCATTCATATTTTGCAAATCAATCAAACCTTGACTGTATACGGCCTGTCGTTTTTGGCAATGTAACATGAATGCGGATCGAATGACATGTTCCGTTGATACCAGGTGTTTCCTTTGTAGTCTATCTACACTGTTCGTGATAACGTCGCGGTCCTTTTGGAGAAGGAGGCCAGAAGCATCCTTGTGGGCATCAGAATTGACATGCTTATATATTTTCTTCCTCAGTGATGACAACTCTGACTCACGACATTTACCATTAGCTTCGATTGAGATTTCTCGCCATTTCTTGCTTAGAACTATACACCATGCGTCTTATTTGGGCCAAGATCCTTTACATCTACACTTTTGGCATCCTAATTTTCCATCCTTGCATATTAACCAAGGGTATGTCTCTTTCTTGGATTTCCACATCTCATCTGACCACAATATTGGTTTCACGAGCAGAGTCGTGACAGTGCCATTGTCAATGTCATTGGTGGCGCTGAGTTTTGAATTGTACTTATCGTCGTGATCGGCAAAGTTTACCAGTGGTACCGTTGTCTCCCCGTTCGAACAGCTGTCCACTTCAATCGATTTATTTGTATTTTGTTTCGTGAAAAACGACGACAAGTTACTCTGACGAGACATTATAATAGTATTGTTGTGAATATGCGGGAAACACCGCTCGTGTCGGGACATGACAATCTGCGGGATGGGATGGGATATGGGACAAAACGACAATCTGCGGGACAGAATTTCAAATTGCGTGGGACGGCCGATATATCGAGGAATACAGGGCGTAGGGGTCTCATTTTGGTGTCTAACGAAAGGCCCACGTTCGCCATATCCAAACATATTAACCCCGCCACTAACCAAACACCAGAAGTTACATTATTCGGTCGAGAACTGACCTAACATAAAATGCCACAAACACGAAAAACTGCGTTCGACATTAATGTTTAGAATTTAGATTTCTCGATGAATACACTAGCAAACAACACGTTTTATGTATCAAATAACGCAGTGGAATACTGTGCATTCGTTTTTAGCTACAATATGGCTGTTTTAGTGCGAATATTGTAATGGCGAACACGCAAACACGCTCTGATAAAACAGCTAAAAATAGACTCGATGTTTACAATTACAGGATCGATTTCAGCCGGTATATTCAATATAATGGGGCGTATAGTATATATCAAAATATAGAATTAGACACAGGGAATGTATTTTTTTCCAAATGGGTCCACCAGGCGGTGAAATTGTTGCAGAAATTCACTCCAAGATATTCGCACTTATTTTTATTTCAGTTGTGACTAAAAACCCAGATGCCGGAGCCCAGCGACTAAAAGCCAAGTTACAAAATAGATCAACTGGTTTGAACGAATGAATATGTCAATGGTAAGACTATTCAATAGAATATTCAAATCAAATAGTGTTTATAGACTTAAAAACTTATGTGTCCGCCATTCATATATGCGGTGGAAGTTCTCATATTATCTGCCAGTCATACGCGGGGATATTCTCATATGAACATATTATCTGCCGGTCATACGCGGTGGAGGTTCATATTATCCGCCGGTCATACGCGAGGGAAGTTTTCATATTATCCTCCGGTCATACATTGGGGAGGTTCTCATATGAACATATTATCCGCTGGTCATACGCGGTGGAGGTTCATATAATCTGCCGATCATACGCAAGGGAAGTTCTCATATTATCCTTCGGTCATATGTGGGGGAGGTTCTGATATGAACATATTATCCGCCGGTCATACACGGTGGAGGTTCATATTATCCACAGGTCATACGTAGGGGAGGTTCTCATATTATCCACCGGTCATACGTGTGGGAGGTTCTCATATTATCCTCCGGTCATACGTTGGGGAGGTTCTCATATGAACATTATATCCGCCGGTCATACGCGGTGGAGGTTCATATTATCCGCCGGTCATACGCGAGGGAGTTTCTCATATAATCCACCGGTCATACGCGAGGGAGGTTCTCATATTATCCTCCAGTCATACGTTGGGGAGGTTCTCATATGAACATATTATCCGCAGGTCATACACGGTGGAGATTCATATTATCCACCGGTCATACGTAGGGGAGGTTCTCATATGAACATATTATCCGCCGGTCATACGCAGTGGAAGTTCTCATATGAACATTTTATCCGCCGGTCATATGCGAGGGAGGTTCTCATATTATCCACCGGTCATACGCGAGGGAGGTTCTCATATTATCCTCCAGTCATACGTAAGGGAGGTTCTCATATGAGCATATTATCTGCCGGTCATACGCGGTGGAGGTTCATATTATCCGCTGGTCATACGCGAGGGAGGTTCTCATATTATCCTCCGGTCATACGTGGGGGAGGTTCTGATATGAACATATTATTCGCCGGTCATACACGGTGGAGGTTCATATTATCCACCGTTCATACGTGGTGGAGGTTCTCATATGAACATATTATCCGCCTGTCATACGCGTTGGAGGTTCATATTATCCGCCGGTCATACGCGAGGGAAGTTCTCATATTATCCTTCGGTCATAGGTGGGGGAGGTTCTGATATGAACATATTATCTGCCGGTCATATGCGGTGGAGGTTTATATTATCCACCGGTCATACGTAGGGGAGGTTCTCATATGAACATATTATCCGCCGGTCATACGCGGTGGAGGTTCTCATATGAACATATTATCCGCCGGTCATACGCGGTGGAGGTTCATATTATCTGCCGGTCATACGCGAGGGAAGTTCTCATATTATCCTTCGGCCATAGGTGGGGGAGTTTCTGATATGAACATATTATCTGCCGGTCATACGCGGTGGATAATATGAGAACCTCCCTCGCATATGACCGGCAGATAATATGTTCATATGAGAACCTCCACCGCATATGACCGGCGGATAATATGTTCATATGAGAACCTCCCCTACGTATGACCGGTGGATAATATGAGAACCTCCCTCGCGTATGACCGGTGGATAATATGAACCTCCACCGCATATGACCAGCAGATAATATGTTCATATCAGAACCTCCCCCGCGTAGGACCAGAGGATAATATGAGAACTTCCCTCGCGTATGACCGGCGGATAATATGAACCTCCACCGCGTATGACAGGCAGATAATATGTTAATATGAGAACCTCCACGCATATATGAATGGCGGACACTATTTGATTTGAATATTCTTTTGAATAGTCTTACCATTGACATATTCATTCGTTCAAACCAGTTGATCTATTTTGTAACTTGGCTTTTAGTCGCTGGGCTCCGGCATCTGGGCTTTTAGTCACAACTGAAATAAAAATAAGTGAGACTATCTTGGAGCGAATTTCTGCAACAATTTCACCGCCTGGTGGACCCATTTGGAAAAAAATACATTCCCTGTGTCTAATTCTACATTTTGATATACTCTACGCCCCATTATATTGAATATACCTGCTGAGATCGATCCTGTAATTGTAAACATCGAGTCTATTTTTAGCTGTTTTATCGGAGCGTGTTTGCGTGTTCGCCATTACAATATTCGCAATACAACAGCCATATTGTAGCTAAAAATGCACAGTATTCCACTGCGTTATTTGATACCTAAAACTTGTTGTTTGCTAGTGTATTCAACGAGAAATCTAAATTCTAAACATTAATGTCGAACGCAGTTTTTCGTGTTTGTGGAATTTTATGTTAGGTCAGTTGTCGACCGAATAATGTGACTTCCGGTGTCCGGTCAGTGGCGGGGTTAATATGTGTGGATAGGGAGAATGTGGACCTTTCGTTAGACACCAAAAGTAGCCCTCTACGCGCTGTATTCCTCGAGATATCGGCCGTCCCACGCAATTTGAAAATCCTGTCCCGCAGATTGTCATTCTATCCCAAATTCCACCCATGTTAGGTCAGTTGTCGATCAAATAATGCAACTTCTGATGTCCGGTCAGTGGTGGGGTTAATATGTGTGGATAGGGCGAATGTGGGCCTTTCGTTAGACACCAAAATGAGCCCCCTACGCCCTGTATTCCTCGAGATATCGGCCGTCCCACGCAATTTGAAATTCTGTCCCGCAGATTGTCGTTTTGTCCCATATCCCATCCCATCCCGCAGATTGTCATGTCCCAATCTCACGGGTACCCACTTATATATCCAAGACATTGAAAAATTATTACAAAGATTAAATGTATAACTGATTACAAAGAATGTGTGGATACATTATAGCTGATTACAAGATCAATTGTGTTGTTTATATCTGGTGCTTGACACCAAACGACCGCTTCTGGTATGACTCAAAAGTTCCACTATCAAGGTTTCTATCAGAGTCTCTTCCGTTCTTATCAGACTCACTTCCTCCGTCGTTGAGAATGGTATTTTTTGAAGATGCCTGAGGTTTCATCTTATAATTCCTTGGTGTGTTTTAACGAGATAACTCCTGCCAGGTGTCTCTGGTGTGGCATCATCACGAATTATACCCGGCTCTCTCCAATGTTTATCTTTCACGGTGCGTATTCGAACATGATCACCTGAATGTGATGCCGATCGAATTAAACTGTTAAAACACTTTCATTGGCACAGACTCAGTCATAAAAATATATATACGCTACGACTCACGAGTCACGATGTGATCAAGTTCGATTTGGACGGGTGCAGAGTATAAAATATTTGTTTCATTAACTCATTTTCGTCTGAAATGGACAAATTAAATGGGTGGACGGCGTTCCCCCGACGAAAAAGGTGGAGGGACGGCGTTCCCCCTGCAATTCATCACTGCCTTCCCATGCACTTTACTAAAAATTGGAGCGTGCGATTGTATGTCCGTGATCTTAGGACTTTCTCAGCTACCGGGCCTAGTTTTTCAGGTCTATATACGACCTACATTTTTCGGTGAATGTTTTTTAATCTTGGCACTGATATTTAGTACCATGGGATCTTGTGCAATATGGCAAGCCAAACCGCTATTTAATATTAATTTTACTTAAATAAAATAAAAGTTTTGTAATTTAAAAAAAAAAAGAAGAGTGATTTTATTTTACTTAAGTAAAATAAAACCATGTAGATGGCGCTTTATTTCACTTAAGTAAAATAAAAAGACACTTTATTTTACTTAAGTAAAATAAAACTTCATTTTATTTTACTTAAGTAAAATTAATATTAAATAGCGGTTTGGCTTGCCATAGTGTAATGCATGTGCACCTGCGATTATGACGTCTGTCCTACTTTTTGTGTGTGGAGTTATTCCCCTTTTTCAACTTAGAACATTTTCGCAACATGCATAATTTTGTCCAAGCTTTTATTCCTACATTTTTCGGTCAATAGGTTTAATATTACTTTAGGGTTAGGGTTGTGCACCTGCTGTGGGAACTGTTATTTTATTTTATTTTAACTAAATGTTTACTGACATGTGAAACATCTTAGTATTTTGAAAACAGGGGGTATCCTTAGTCCCATTGGGACAGTCACACCTCTAGCTGGTATTCAATCATACTGAAATCTGTTATGTGGATTAATTAATTTTATTCCTAACACTGTCAATCTCGGAGTTATAGCTATCCAATAATACATCAGATAGTAGATATAGTTTGATGTGTTCCCGAATATATAGGATAAACTTCGTTTCCCCATTGATTGTAACTGACACGGTTAGATGTATATAAATAAGCACAATACGTGGGCGATATAAATGATTTAGTATAAGAATATACAAGCATGATTAAAAATGCATTTTATAATCCGATTAAACGCCCTCAATTACTATTTATTTGGATTCGGGGATAACAAATGTTTGATTCGAATCTAGGAACCCACATATCAAAACTCAGAGTTATTATGTATGGATTTTTAAAACCTATTATTTTTCACTATCGAGGCGTATTGTATATATCTTTAATTGTCCTCCATAAATGAACAGCCAAATACTTCGAACAACACTTTGATATAAATAACATGTTTTGGACAATTTTATACTAGAGTTGACAGGGGTGTGTATTAGTTTTGGGCAATTTATCGATTCTGATAACTGAAGCGGCATTTAAACAAAATTGTTGTTGTTGGAATCTGATTATATGGTGACCATCGAATCGGATTCAGTACAATATCATATTCTTAATCGGTTCTGATTGGTACTAACTACCGCACTGTATAGTCGAGCGATGGTCAAATCAGTATCATATCATAGTAGGCCTAAACAATAGCATGACTCTATGATATAGGTCATGGACAATGGTATCGTGAAATATCATACCTTATTTGGTCACATGATACCTTGGAATAACAACTCGTGTCTAAGAGAAACAGATTCACTCCTGCTTAAACCATTGAATCACCAACACATCTGTTCATCTACCTGTTTGCTTACTGGCAGTATACACGTTATTGAAACATAAAAGTATAAAACATATGTACTCTTCATTGTTCTCGCACACGGCCATGTTCACACACTTACCTAGGGTGATTGGTTTGGGGTGGCTAACCCCGGGATTGTCGAAAGGGCCGAGAGGCCCGTTTCCTTAATCCCTCATGATTTTGCCTTTATTAAAGATCACAAGAAAAAAAAACACAGATTTTAAAATGATTAAAGGTACTCAATCCGATCAGAGGGTCCCCATCTCAACAGATTCCAACAACAACAATCCGATCAGAGGGTCCTATATTACTATTTCTTTGGCTTTGGGGTAAAAAATATTTGATTCGAGTCGAGGAACCCATCAAACAAAGCTCAGAGTTATTAGATATTGATTTTTGAAATTTGTTATTTTCTCGAGATGAGTACTATAATTGCCCTTAACTACGTAATCTGCTCGAGATGTGTACACCAAAACACTATTCAAACAGACAAGGATGGATAACTCTAAAATCAAGTGGTAATAATAACGCAATTCTGACTGTGTTCTGGGACAGAAAGAATAGAAATAACGAAACTTCAAATATCGATATCTGATCACCCTGAGCGTTGTTTGGTAGGTTCCTCGACTCGAATCAATTATGTTTTACCACCAAAGCCAAAGAAATAGTAATATAGGACCCTCTGATCGCATTGAGTACCTTTAATATGGTTTCTTCTTTTGTTGTTTCTTTGCCTCTGTTGGACGTGCTGCTGGTTCCGAAGGAGTGGGTGGATAGTAAACATGGGTTTCTTTTACCCCAGCCTCGTTTCGGACGGAGTATTTTATTTTCCTGTCAGCTGGATCGGCCGCATCTGCACCCTCGTAGATGTTTCTGTCGATGGTGAGGGCTTTGTCTGCCTGTGTGAATCTGTAGTTTCCTCTGGCCTGTTGGAGTTTGTTAACGGTGTCATAGTGCATGCGGTCGAATCTGTCTTTCTTTGACTCCCTCTCCCTGTGGGGTGGTGACACCGGCTGCTCTTCGTACCTCGGTGTCATCGGTGGTGGTGGTTCTATCTCCATTTCCGAGTCCGCATGGGGAACCTGGATGGTGACGACAGCAGGGACCTCCGGTTGATCAACGGAGTCCATTTTAGCTGGTGCAATGTCGCCTGTCTCCAGGCAGGTCGGGTCGTCCGGGCGTCTCTCAGACAACTCCGACCCACCGACTGTGACAGTGGACGTCGGCTGGACAACACGGGGAGGGGTGACCGGCAGATCAACAGTCACCACCACCTTCTTCTTCCGTTTCGCCCGTCTGGCGGCGTCCCTTCTTCTCTTAGCTGGCGTCTTTCTTTTTGGAGGCCCCTTCAATGCAAAGGACCAGATAGCCCCTGTCAGCCTGGAGTTGCCAGCTAACAGTGTCCACTATCCGGCTGCTTTGCATTGCAGCTAACGCGGCGTCGGGGATTAGTTCCATAATCCGTCCTGAGCCTAATCCAAAACCATCTCACTCCGGCGTTAGCACGAGGGCGGCTGCTTCCCTAAGGCTACGAATCCACACAAATCACTCGTGCTAACGTCTGACGAGAGGAACAGCAGACAGACAAAGCAATTATGACTGTCCCGCTCGACTCGCCGCCAGAACACACTTACTACTTGACAACGGGGCATTAAATAGCCACGTTAGCGTTAGCCATCTTGCAGTTAGCCACCGTTTCGGGACCTTTTATTTATCGGGATGGGGGAACGCTGCAGCTGGCGCCATCGCGCACTTGACGTGTGGACATCAATCATTTACCACGTGTCATCGGTCAAAATTCTACGTACAGGCATACCGATACACTTTTCTGGGAAATTCTATTTTCACTTTCAGTGTCGATATGGAATACGGGAGGTAAGTTGGGTTTGAGACAAATGTTTTTTAATTGGTCTTCTTGGGAAAGGAAATGTTCTGAATCTAATAAAAATGAAAGTGTCAATGACACTGTAGCTCAACTTAGGTAGGGGAATAATGTAATAGTTGACAGTAAATGGAGGAATAGGAAAGGTGCTATAATTGAAATGTCTAAGTAAGACAATATGTACATGTCAATATCAACATTCATGACAGGTTTCATAATGATGGAATCTGGGATGTGGTGATTATGGTGTGCTAAAGGATTTAGTGATGCAAAGAGTAAATTATAAAATGGCCACCGGCAGCCACGTTATTTTCCGAATTACCCCAACATTACTTGTTCCCATCTACAGCATTTACAAATCTCATAATGAACTGACCAAAGGTACGATCTGTAGCCTGTGCCAAAGGTTAATGATTACTATATGCAATCCTTTCTTCCGTCGTCTGTCCGTTCGTGGAATGTACTCCCAGACTCTGTTAAAGAAGCAACTTCAATAGGCGATTTCAAACGCAATCTTAAACCTGATATATTAAAGCCTAAATACTACTTTACCAGCTATTCTAGGACAGCTCAAATTTACCACACCAGGCTGAGATTAAGATGTAGCAATCTTAACAGCGATCTAAAAGATAACCACCTCAAAGACTTGCCTTATTGCATGTGTGGTTGCATTGAAACTGCTAGACATTTTTTTCGGGAATGCGCTCAATATACCTCACACAGAGAAGAACTTCTTAATACCCTATCTGATGTAACAATAACTAGTGAATTATTACTATGGGGATCTGATGAATTATCCTATGAAACTAATAAAAAAATCTTCTTGGCAGCTCAGAAATTTATAATAACCAGTAATCGCTTTCAACGATTCTTCTCTTAAGCTGTTCCAAAATTGCAATATTGAACTTGCATGGTACATCATAAACCGAGATGCTATTTGTCTCTCCAACGTGGGTCGTCGGGTCGATGGACCACTGCAGATGTTCACATGGTTATTTTTCCAATAACAAATTATGTATAAATACTTTTTATTTCCTTGAAATGTGTTATTATATATCTTTTTGGTTTATTTGAAATTAATTATATGCATGTTCAGATATATAATTACACCTCACACTCTGTACTCTGACCTTCTCTCTAAAATTCTGACATTATCTTCTGTCCCTTTGTCTCGCCTCCACCTCATATTTCTTCTTTCTATGGATCTTTTTTATGCCTCTATTATTTACCCCTACTTGACTTGCAGTCAAGTAGGGCTGTGCCATTGTCAAGGGAGGGGGCTTCAAATAAGCCTATGGCTTGTTGCCTAATCCCATTTTTCTTCTAAATTTGTATCTATTGTAATTATTTATCTGAATGTCCATAGAGGGAAAAATAAATACTGTTTAAACTAAAGGATTTAGTCATGCAAAGAGTGAAATCCAATATGGCTGCTGGCGGCCATGTTTCTTAGCCAAACGACCCCAAAATGACTCGTTCCCCATTTACATGTCAATGTCAACAGCCTTTACAAATCCTATCTACATGTCATTGTTAACATCCATGACAAATTTCATGAAGATCCGATGAACGCTACGACCTGCAGCCCGCGCCAAAGGATTTAGTCATGTATAAAGTAAAATCCAAGATGCCTGCTGGCGGCCATGTTTTTTGTCTGAACAACCCCAAAATGACTCGTTCCCATCTACATGTCAATATTAACATCAAGGACAAATTTCATGATGATCAGACGAATAGTACGACCTGTATTCTGCACCAATGGATTTAATTTTGAAATCCTAGATGGCCACCAGCAGTCATGTTTTTGGGCCGAATGACCCCAAAATGACTCGTTCCCTTCTACATGTCATTGTCAACGTCTATGACTAATCTCATGAAGATCTGACCAAAGCTACGACCTGTAGCCCGCGCCAAATGATTTATTAATGCAAAGATTTTTGGCCGAATGACCGCAAAGTGACTCGTTCCCATCTACATGTCAATATTAACATCCATGACAAATTTTATGAAGATTAGACAAAAGGTACGACCTGTAGCCCGCACCAAAGGATTTAATCATGCAAAGAGTAAAATCCAAGATGGCTGCTGGTGGCCATGTTTTTTGGTGGAAAGACCCCAAAATGATTCGTTCCCATCTACATGTCACTGTTAACATCCATGACAAATTTCATGAAGTTCCTACCGAAGCTACGACCTGTAGCCCGCGCCAAACGATTTAGTCATGCAAAGAGTAAAATCCAAGATGGCTGCTGGTGGCCATGTTTTTGGCCGAATGACCCCAAAATCACTCGTTTCCATCTACATGTCAATATTAACATCCATGACAAATTTCATGATGATCAGACGAACAGTACGACCTGTAGCCCGCGCCAATGGATAGAATTTTGAAATCCAAGATGGCCGCCAGTGGCCATGTTTTTTGGCCGATTGACCCCAAAATGACTCGTTCCAATCTACATGTCAATGTCAACATTCTTGACAAATTTCATAAAGATCAGACTAAAGGTACGACATGTAGCCCGCGCCAAAGGATTTAGTCATGCAAAGAGTAAAATCCAAGATGGCTGCTGGCGGCCATGTTTTTTGTCCGAATGACCCCAAAATTACTCGTTCCCATCTACATGTCAATATTAAGATCCATGAAAAATTTCATGATGATCAGACGAACAGTACGACATGTAGCCCGCGCCAATGGATTGAATTTTGAAATCCAAGATGGCCACCAGCGGCCATGTTTTTTGATCGAATGACCCCAAAATGACTCATTCCCATCTACATGTCAATGTCAACATTCTTGACAAATTTCATGAAGTTCCGACCAAAGCTACGACTTGTAGCCCGCGCCAAAGGATTTAGTCATGCAAAGAGTAAAATCCAAGATGGCTGCTGGCGGCCATGTTTTTTGGCAGAACAACCCCAAAATTACTCGTTCCCATCTACATGTCAATATTAAGATCCATGACAAATTTCATGATGATCAGACGAACAGTACGACATGTAGCCCGCGCCAATGGATTGAATTTTGAAATCCAAGATGGCTGCCAGCGGCCATGTTTTTTGACCGAATGGCCCCAAAATTACTCGTCATGTCAATGTAAACATTCATGACAAATTTCATAAAGATTAGACCAAAGGTACGACCTGTGGCTGAGTTGAGCTAAAAACTGTTATAAACCTCATACATTTCAGTATTGGATTACAGCAATATTGTGTCGTTGTGATGCATGGGATTATTAAAACTGAAATATATGGAGCCTCATTATTGGGGGACACACTACCTGCATGCTTGCGTTGGGCTTCATTAAAGGTACTCAATCCGATTAAGCACCCGTAAATTACTATTTCTTTGGTTTCATGGGTAAAAAATATTTGATTGGAGTCGAGGAACCCATCCAACTTAAAGCTCAGAATGATCAGATATTGATTTTTGAAATTTGTAATTTTCTCGAGATGTGTACTAATAATTGCCACAGAAACACTTATTGAAACGGACGAAGATGGATAACTCTAAAATCAAGTGGTAATAATAACGCAATTTTGACCGAGAACATCCTTTTGACGGCGTGTTCTGGGCCAGAAACAATAGAAATAAAAAAAAATCCTAAATCAATATCTGATCATTCTGAGCTTTGATGGATGGATTCCTCGACTCGAATCAAATATTTTTTTAGCCCTGAAGCCAAAGAAATAGTAATTTATGGGCGCTTAAGCGGATTGAGTACCCTTAATGGAGCCCCACGCAAGCATGTAGGTAGTGTGTCCCCCACTCTGTTTTTCCTCAGATATTATTTTTATCGCCGGGGAAACCCAGCGCCCACACAGAAAAATAATTTCGATTAGTGCCGGTATTCTTGCAAAAAGAAGTCGCCCAACGCGACAATAAAGGCTACACAAACAACTCCATATAGAAACTGTTCAAATGTAACAGACGATCGTCGCTTATGTCATGGATTGCGTCGTCTTCTTCGTCGTCGTCGGCGGCATTGCCTGTGGGTTTTGCGATGTGAGCGGCGATCAACAATGGTTGTAAAAACAGAGTGTGCTCTAATTCTCGATATGTGAAGTCACCATTGTTCACTCAATGTGTGAAATGAGCATAGATATATAATCAGACTCCTGTTGTTACAATCCGGTTCAAAGCATACGCCCAACAAAAGAACGCTAATTAAACGGTCCGCTTATACTAGCGTACGTAATCACTATACCATTACGCACTCTCGTCTCGTCTCGTCTCGATCGATCTCATCTCGTCCGATCTCGTCCGGTATTCAGAGGTAATAATCAAGTGTTCGCTTAATTATGGACTAACAAACCTGTCCGGTATTCGGAATATAGAGGTTCCGGATTTTAGAGGTAATTTTTAGTGATAATGCACTTGGGTTAATTCGGGACCAGATAATTCATTCGGATTGAGGAGGGATTCGGTTTGTAGAGGGTCCGGTGTGTAGAGGTTTCACTGTAATTAGATAATCCTGACGATATCGTGTGCCAACGTCGTGCTGGGTACAAAGTTTAATTACATCATCACTTTACCCAGACAGTCTCATTTTCTCTCTCTCTCCCTCTCTCCCTTTCCGTCTTCTTTCACTCTTTCTCTCTCTATATATATCTGACTCCCTCTACACTTAATGAAGAGTGGGCGCGGGAAAAAAAGGGAGCAAACTTAACAAAAGCCCTTGGGCTAGCCCATATAAAAATTTACCATGGTAAATCTTGGTTTTACCTAGGTATATCCCTGATAAACTCCGGTACATATAGGTTTTACCCTGGTTCCACCAGGTCACACCCATGTTACACCCAGGTAAATCAGGGCTTTATATAGATTTACCCTGGTGTTTTCTATATATGTTAGCTATAAACCCCAGTTTACCCGGGTTTTTACGGATATAATTTAGAAAAACGCTGTCACACCCCGGGTATTTAGACCCAGGTTATCCGGAGTATTTACACCCAGGTATTTACACCAGGTTTTCGCCCAGGTATTTACTACAGTGTTCACCCGGATATATACACCTGTGGTATTTTGTTAAACTGTATAATCTGCACTTGAAGTTACCTTATTAACCCGTTCTATATTACAGCATCATTGGCGTGTAGTTACCTTATTAACCATTCTATATTAAAGCATTAATTGACAGGTAGTTACCTTATTAACCCTCTCTATAGTAAGTAACATTGGTGAGTAGTTACAGTATTAACCCATTCTATATTAAAGCATCATTCACGTGAAGTTACCTTATTAACCCTTTCTGTATTAAAGCATCATTGACGTGTACTTACCTTATTAACCCTTTCTATATTAAAGCATAATTGATGTGTAGTTACCATGTTAACCCTTTCTATATTATAGCATCATTGATGGGTAGTTGCCTTATTAACTCTGTATATACCAAAGTATCATTGTCGTGTATAGTTACCTTATTATCCATTTCTATACTAAGTACCATTGGCGTGTAGTTACCTTATTAACCCTTTCTATATTAAAGCATTAATTGACAGGTAGTTACCTTCTTAACCCTTTCTATATTAAAGCGCCATTGACGGGTAGTTACCTTATTACCTATTTTGTATTAAAGCATCATTGACGTGTAGTTACCTTATTATAACCCTTTCCATATTGAAGCATCATTGACGTGTAGATACCTGACTAACCATTTCTATATTAAAGAATTATTGCCGGGTAGTTACATTATTAACCCGTTCTATACAAAGTATCATTGGTGAGTAGTTACTATATTAACCCTTTCTATATTAAAGCATCATTGACGTGAAGTTACCTTATTAACCCTTTCTATATTAAAGCATCATTGATGTGTAGTTACCTTATTAACCCTTGCTATATTAAAACATCATTGATGGTAGTTACCATGTTAACCCTTTCAATATTAAAGCACCATTGGTGTAAACATTATTTATTTAGTATCCCAGATTTATACAACAATTTACAAAATGATGTTAATATATATATATATATGTAAGTATGATAAGTCTGAGAGAGAAGAGGATTTGACATCAAGCGCCAGGCGCTTATATGGAGCCATCTCCTCAGAAAAGAACAGTATTGCGTAATGATTAGTATTAGAGATCGAGAGGTAGGAGACAAAGGATATGGAGTGGAAAATAGAGACATGGATGAAGTAAAGGTCGAATTTAGAGGATGAAAAGTGAAACAAGACATTTTGACAAATATAAAATTAGAAATGATCACTGCTCTGTATATTTCAGTATAATATATAAATTTGAAATTGACGTTTGATTCATTTTACTATTACTATAGATTAGCCAAACGAATTGCCAGTCGAGAGGAGTCACTTGATCGTTATGCCTATATAAACACAGCTATTTTGCTCAGGTTACACGATGCAATGGTTCGATTCATTTAATTGGCAGATCGAGAGGATAACTTTGAAATGTTAGTTAGCGTTTGATAATAAGTTATTTGAATCTATTTGTAGAAAGTATAAATGACTGAGTTGCTTCGAATATGGTACGATTAAGGCTTATCGAGTACGAAGTGGATCCTTCCAATAGAATGTCTGTTCTCCAGAGACTGCGATTTAAAATAGAGAAGGTTTCGTTTCTTATGCGCAAGTATTTGGGACAGTACAGTAAGAAATGATCAGCGGTTTCAACTAGTCCACATGTGCACTTATTCGTCTGGAGTAGGTGATTCTGGTAGAGATCATCGTTAAGATTGCTACATTTAAGACGTAGTTGTGTGTGGATTATATGGGCTTTACGGTTTTTGGAGTAGCTATAATGTCGCACATTCGCCTGCTTCTGGCGTAAATCAGAGTTCAGTTTATACTTAAACATTTCCAAAGTATCTGAGTTTTTCGTTTCATCGGGGAGTGCATTCCATTCCCGTGTAGTTGCCGATAAGAACGAGTTAATATATGATGACGTTTCAGAAAATGGGGGTCTCAAGTCTATTCTTCTGAATTCATATCTGTCTGCTCCTGTGTGCTGACGGTTAACTGTGTTGGAGAGTAGGGGTGGTGCTTGGCGGTAGAACATTTTGTAAAATTGGTGAAGTTTTGCTTTTCTTCTTCTTTCGAATAATTTTTCCCAACCTAAATCAGAGAGTATATTAAGGACATTTATGCTTCTAGTCCCACCAGTTATTATTCTGGCTACTTCGTACTGTACTTTCTCTATCAGTTCACTCTCTGTTTCTGAGCAGTTGTCCCATACGGGCGAGGCATATTCTAGGAGTGGTCTTATATATGCAAAGTAGATTATCAAGTGAATATTTGAACCTTCTTAATTGGTTAACCCTTTTCCATGCCCTGTCGGTAATATCGTTGATGTGTGCATTCCACGATCCGCAATCGTTAAAGGAGAGGCCTAAATGTTTATGGTATGGCACATTATTTATAGAAGCATCTGACATATAAAGGGGTGGGTGGTCAACTGGATTGCTCTTACGAGATATAAGGAGGGTTTCCGTTATTGAAGGATTAAATGTAACAAGCCATTTTTCTGACCAATTTGTCAAGCTCGCGATATCGTTATTTATCATGTTAGCCGCCAAAACTGGGTCTTCAACTGTCAGGAATATTGACGTATCGTCGGCAAATAGGCGTATATGACAGTTGACATTTTCCGTAATGTCATTTATATAGACTAAAAATAGTAGAGGGCCAAGTATTCACCCTTGCGGCACACCAGCTTTCACGAGTTTCCACTCAGAATATTCCCCTTCAATAAGTACTCTTTGTTCACGATTGGCAAGATATGATTCTATTAATTTCAACAAGTCTCCTGTAATGCCCATTCGTTCTAATTTATACAAGAGACCGGGGTGCCAAACTTTGTCAAACGCTTTACTGATGTCGCAAAAAACGCATCGTATCTCTTTCCCCATATCCAAGGATGAACAAATGTGGTCGTACATATCGGTGAGCTGGAACACCGTGGAATCTCCACGAACAAAGCCAGATTGATATTGTGATATGAGTTCGTTCGTAGACAAGAATTCCCACATTTTGTTAAAAATGCACTTTTCAAATACCTTTGATATACAGCTAAGTAAAGCGATGGGTCTATAATTTGAAACGTTTGATGGGTCATCTTTTTTAAGAATTGGGACAATGTTAGATCGTTTCCATGCTTGTGGGAAGCGAGACTCTTCTATACATGCATTAAACAGTTCGGACAGGGGGACACTTAATGATTGTGCGCAATTCTTTAGAAGTTTGGGACTTATCATATCCGGACCACAGGCTTTTGATGCGTTTACTGATTTAAGTGCTGTTAGTACAGATTCCGATGTAAATTTAAGTTTAGTTAGTGTTGGTCTCCATGGTTCAAAAGATTTTACGGGTGTCGTGATAACTGTGTCTTCGACGGTAGCGATTTTGCAGAAATAGTTATTGAATATTTCAGCTTTTTCTACGTTAGAGCAGATTGTCTGGTCATTTACCACAAGGGTAGGGATAGATTTATTTTTCGATATAAATAAGAGATTATGAACAGTTTTCCACCATTTGGATGAGTCACAATTTCTGTCATTAAGAGTCTTTTCAGTTTTTATTATGTGGTCCTTTTTAGATTTACGCACTGCGGCTATAACTTTGTTACGCTTTTGTCGATATATTGACCAGTCTTTTTCAAGGTTAGACTTTTTAGCTGTTTTGTGTAATCTGCGGCGTTGTCGTATTAATCTACGTATTCCACACGTTAACCATATCGGGCATTGTTTGCGTACCAAGACACTTTTGTGAGGGATATAATTTGTCGCACCATTTAAAGCACCATTGACGGGTAGTTGCCTTATTAACCCTGTATATACTAAAGTACCATTGTCGTGTAATTACCATATTAACCCTTTCTATATTAAAACATCATTGTCGTGTAGTTACCCTATTAGCTCTTTCTATATTAAAGCATCATTGACGTGTAGAACTTTATCTTATTGACCCTTTCTTTATTAAAGCATTATTGACATGTATAGTTACCTTATTAACCCTTTCTATATTAAAGCATAATTGACAAGAAGTTAAATTATTAACCTTTCTATACTAAGTATCATTGCCGTGTTGTTAGTTACCTTATTAACCCTTTCTATATTATGACGTCGATCATTGACAGGTAGTTACCTTATTAACCATTTCTGTATTCAAGCATCATTGACGAGTAGTTACCGTATTACTTGAAGTTTATTATGACAGTATGGCAATACACTACCCCGGACAAATGAAGCAATATCATACTTTATCTAACAGCCTAGCTATAACTAGTGAACATTAAACTGACAAACAGGCAATTTTCAGGGCCATTACCGGTATTTAATATTAAAGGGATACAAAATAAAGATATTTCTAATTATCAGTAAGAATTATTCTCTAAGTGATACTTATTATTTCAAATAAATGATTGCGTATACTATAGTAGACCATATACCAACAGGAAAATATTAGGGAATACAATTATTGTGTTTCAAAATTCGTTTCGTTTCTGCAGCCAAATTAAAATCTTAACTTTTAGTTACCGATATTCGAAAAGAAGCGCTGAGAATTCCTTGTGGTGTTTTGAGTTAATTTTGTCGCGAATCAACGTGGAACAAGAAAACTAAGATGCATGCATCAGATCGCCCGTGAAGTATTTATCATAGAATTCTTGTAGCTATCGATTATACATTTTGGCATATCTGTCTGTATGTATGTGTGTATGAATGCATGTATGTATGTGTGTTATAGACTCGCATACTGCTCGACCGATCTTTATTGTCATCGGCGTTGCTAAACGCTCGCAGATGCCTACGAAACTACGGACGAAAAAACGCGAAATGCATTTATCTTGATTAAAAAGGCAGAATTAACTCATCGGAAAACAAAACATGCGTGTTGTGCGATTCTTATGTCTGTCGTTCCTAGGAACGGGGGAAATGTTCAACCATACATCTTTTAGGAACGGGTACTGCGTGTTGTGTGAAAAAAAATGCGTGTTGTGTGATTCTTATGTCTGTCGTTCCTAGGAACGGGGGAATTTTTCATCGGGTCAGTTTTTCCGCCCGATGCACCTTAAATCATACCTCTTTTAGGGACGGGTACTGCGTGTTGTGTGATTCTTATGTCTTCTTCACCTTGAAACGGGTACCCACAATATATATATATGTGTGTGTGTCCTTTATAGACTCGAACCGATTGAGCTCAAACTTCCTACCTACGGAAAGTGTCATGGACGGGTTAAATTGTGACCCCGACCTGACCTTGACCTTAAAAATGATCAATTCAAGGTCAAAATCGGGAAAAAAATGCACAATTAACTCATGTTATAAACAAGAAATTAATATTAACTCATTGAAAAACAAAAAATTAAATTAAAAAATTAATTATAAAAATTAACTAAAAAAAATAATTAAAAAATTAAATTGTCATGCTTCTGACGAACGCCGCCAGTGGCGGGATAACCTGCTAGTATTATCTATTTCTAGATTTAGTTACTAACTTTATACCTTTATATTGTACAAAGAAATGTTTGACAAATGTATCTATATCAATATTACCATTGGGTCATTAAAAATTAAATACGACGAAACAAAATTTTGAAGGGTGCATGTGATTGTGAGGAATAATAGGATCATAGGTAAATTTAATTCATGGACGCTTGTTAATTTTCATTGGACTACATGTATCAGGTAATTTTTTATATTTCAAATGATGACAGGAATGTGGAAAGTTGAACTACCCAAGTAATACTGGCTATACGCACGAAGAGATATACATGTATATAAAAAGCAAAATAGAAGATGGCTGCTGGCGACCATGTTTTCCAAAAAAAATTAAATCATTCGATAGCTCCCATCTAGTGGTCACCCGGAAGATCAATATGAAGTTTGGTGACTATCAGATGAGGGATTGGTGTGTAGAGGTGCTAAAGAAAAGGATTCAGTCATACAAAGAGTAAGATACAAAATTGCTGTCTGTGGTCATGTTTTTAACGAAATTCGGAAAAATAATAGATCACTCTCATCCTGGTTATCCAGAAAATCATTGTGGAATCTGTTGGCGATCGGACAATGTATGTCGTCTGTAGGATAAACCAAATTATTTAGCCATAAAAATAGTAAAACTCAAGATCACCGCTGGCAGTGCTGTTTTCACAAGGAAATTTTGAGAAAAAAATATGGCTCCCATCTAGTGGTGACCCAAAATATCCACATGAGAAACAGTTCTCCAATAAATGCTGGCTGCAGGGTGCGCCAATTGATTCAAATTTGAAGGTGTACTGCTGGTGGCCATGTTTTCCCCGCAAATTTGATAGACTAATGAACAAAACCACTGAATCCGTTGAATCAATATACATATACACATATATATGCATTGTTATCCACACTACTGGTATATAATGGTACTGAAAATAACTATATTATACTAGTATATACAAAATATACTATATATTATGGCAATATCCGAACATGACAGCTGAGAACTTGGTGTGAATTAAAGAGTGGTGGTTTCTCAAGCATATCTAACCCTCCACGTTAGAAACATGCCATTAAATGGCATAAGTATAATCTAGCTTGAGGACAGAAGTGATCCATAAAACCCCCCTTAATTCAACCAGGTCCTCGCGCGATGTATGATCGATCACATGATGATCTAGGGGGATTATAATTGATGTATAAAAACAGCACTGCATGTAAATATAAAATAAAATAGTGCTACATCTTATTACAGATTATTGCCATATATAATCAGTGATTATACAGACAGTCTGACAAAATAAAGTTTCAGTGACACTCTATCCGAAGAGGGGAATAATTTCATCTGTTACAGTCAATGGAGCAATTATGAATCTGGAAAGGTGAAATTTCTAAGTAATACTAGATATCGACATGACGCGATAAAATATAACGTAAATGCAATATGGCCGCTGGCGACCATTTTTTCCTATGAAATTAAAAAAATATTTGATAGCTCTCATCTGATAGATCAATATCAAGATAAATATGAAGTTTGGTGATGATCGGATGAGTGAAGTGGACTGTGGTCTGTGCTAAACGGTTTAGTAATGCTTAAACAGATTCTTACCTTAATATTTTTATGTTCACTTTATAAACTTCACTGAGTCATCTTTGTCATGTATTGAGTTTGATATCTTTTGTTAACAGTTTATAAATCATGTATGTCTCATGTTTGTTATTTTAATTTATGTGTTTATTATCATTAAATAAAGTTGCATTCCTTAAAAAGATTCTTACCTCAATGTTTTTATGTTCACTTTATAAACTCCACTGAGTCATCTTTGTCATGTATTGAATTTGATATCTTTTGTTAACAGTTTATAAATTATGTATGTCTCGTGTTCGTTATTATATTATATACACTTTATAGTGTGTTTTCAGAACGAAAAAAAATTGAATAAAATCAACAAATTTGTAAATTTAAAAACAATTCAAACGTTGTTGTATTCCATGTCCCGGACATATACACCAAATTTCAATAATATTCATTGAGAAACAACGGACCAAACGCTATATAACACCCGTATACATCTTTTATTCCGTATCGGACTCGGGTACATGTTATAGTAGGTACCGAATTGACACACGTCGACTGGGCGAGTTGGCCCTGGGGCGATTAGGCCGATTCCGGCACATTCTATAATTTACCGTATGTATCCGTTTACGCGTAGTTTACTTTAGAAAGTTCCGCAATTAATACCGTAAATAGAGCGACCTTATTTGACAGAGAATGCCTCTGTTATTGATTATCAAGTTGCTGTACATTAAAAACGACAAATTCACATGCTCGTTCAAGCGCAGTAGTCTATTTTCCCCATGTTAAATGACATCCACAAATACTAAATAACGCTAACCTACTGCCGAATGTTTGACACGACAACTGTTAACATATTTGGGCTGAATTCATCTGACGCGGTATTATTCCTCAAAATAAACAACAAAACCATCGTTACTTGGAAATGTAGTTTGGGCTAACATTTACATAAATTCTCCAGATCAATTATCCGACACACACGTCAGATGAAAAAGTCACATGAAGTAACCGGCCAAATTGGCCGAAATAAGTATAATCCAGCTCGAAGACAGAAGTGATCCATCAAACCGCTCTTAATTCATCCAGGTCATCACACCCCATGTATGGTCAATCACATGATGACCTAGGTGGAATTGGGCTTCTCAACGTACCGCCGGTACCACACATGCCGGTACCGGTATCGATACTTTGCTAGAACCGTGGTTCTTGTACCGGTACTGTCAAGCCATGTTATAGTTCTAGGAATATCTAGAGGTAATACAGTGCTGAAAACCACAAGCCACGAACTCCATTATTAACATGAACTAATGATAATTTGATATCAGAATAAAGAAACTATTTCGGGATATTAGATACCATTTCGGAATATACTAACAAACTTTCCCGTATAGTTTAGTGATGCGCAAATGACAACATATAGACAATTCAACCAACCAAAATAGAACTATTCGTTGCACACGTTTTGTGGTTTTAATTTATTGTTCTTCTGTGTGTGATAAACTGATAGAAAGTAACGCGACACACGTCGGTGGTTTTCACTTCACAATATTAAATCAGATTAAATGTATTTGCAAAGTCGCGCGGTCGGCCATTTTGAATCTAGACAATAATGAGTCAAGTTAGGCAACAATTTCTCTCCACGAGTTCCTATACCAAATATGAACTATCATGTCTATTCGGCAAATCACATGTACACTGTGCACGGTTCGTGGATATTCGTTCCCGATTTTATTATATAACTGGAGGTTCCATGAGACCCATTTAAATTCAAAATGGTCTACCTTATATATGCAAACTGATACGACATGTGAACGTGTACGTGTGTATGTGATTAATCAAAACGTGTGGGCCATACTTGTGGGTGATGTCGTCGGTGAATAAATGATAAGAAATTGTAACTGGGTTTAGTGTATAATTGCCACAACTGGGCAAACATAAAGGCAAAAAAATAAGTTCCCAACACAAAATAATCTTTGAAAATTAAAACAATATCACAAGGCCGTGCTTTCAAAGAATTGGAATTCAACCATTGAAGAGTTATAATAGACACATACAAACCAGGAACCACCCTTCCATGACCGACCTCTCATGCCATGAATACAATCACGATCGATGTGCATCGCGTGTAGTTTAAAGAGCGAAACTTGATACTACTGTATTTTGCCAGACAGCCTGATGATCTAAGAACGTGCATATATGCAACCACAGTACCGAGTACCGGCGGATCTACACACCAGCACCGTTACCGCAAAAAATGCCTGAGTACGCGGTACCAGTACTGCGTACCGTTGAGAAGCCTGGGTGGAATTGTTGTATAAAAAACAGCACTACATGTAAATATAAAATAAAACAGTGCTACATCTTATTACAGATTATTTCCACATATAATCAGTGAATACAGGCAGTCTAACAAAATAAAGTTTCAGTGACACTCGATCCGAAGAGGCCCCGGGGGGATAACTTCATCTGTTACAGTCAATGGAGCGATTATGTATCTGGAAAGCTGAAATTTCTAAGTAATACTAGATATGGACATGACGAGTATAGTGTGTTTCAGAACGAAAAAGTTGAATAAAATCAACACATTTGTAAATTTAAAAACAATTCAAACGTTATTGTATTCCATGTCCCAGCCCGAACATATACACCAAATTTCACCAAACGCCATATAACACCCCGTATACATCTTTTATTCCGAGTTGACACACGTCGATTGGGGCGAGTTAGCCCTGGGGCGAGTACGCCGATTCCGGCACCTTCTCTATTTGCAGCAGGTATACGTTTACGCTGGTTTACGCGTAATTTAATTTACAAAGTTCCCCAATTAGTATCGTAAATAGAGCGACTGTTTTTGACAGAGACTGCCTCTGTTATTGATTATCATGTTGTTATAATTAAAAAACGACAAATGCACATGCCGTTCAAAAGTAGTAGTCTACACTCTTAGAACAAATGTGTATAAATACTACACAAAATGTGTTACAATTGATCTTAAACAAAATTGTGTAGAAATGACACATGACATATAATTATTAAATATGTCGGTGGAATATCATCAACGTTGAATATGATTGAATATGTGAGTGTATCATAGTTATTAGATGAAATGTGTTATATTGGAGATACAAAACTCGTAATGGCTACCACAGAACAAACAATAATTGATTGGCAGCTTAAAATTTTGTTATACACTATGTTTGTGTAAAAACTGAACAACACATAATTGTGTAGCACAAAATGTTAAAGCAGCTGCCAATTTTTTATTATGGCAGCTGTTACGAGGTTTATGTCTCAAATAGAAAATATCTCATATATTAAATATAATATACTGACATATTCACTAATATTCAATGTTGAGAAAATTCCACCGACACATTTATGTCATGTTGCATTTTTACACAATTTTGTTTAAGATCAAATGTAACACATATTGTGTAGTATTTATACACATTTGTTCTAAGAGTGTATTTTCCTCATGTTAAACGACATCCGCAAATAACAAATAACGCTAACCTACTGCAAATGTTTTACACGACAACTGTTAACATATTTGGGCTGAATTCATCAGATGTGGTATGATTCCTCAAAATAAAAAACAAACCATCGTTACTTGCGTTACTTGGAAATGTAGTTTGGAAATGTAGTTTGGGCTAACATTTACACAAATCCCCCAGCTCCTCTATCCTGACATACACGTCAGACGAAAAGCAGCCATTAGATAACCGCCCAAATTGGGCGAAATGACAGAAGGAAATGGTGTATTGGCTACAAACGGATAAACTGTGGACTTATATATAAGATTCGCCGATTTTGTCCGCATGGATGTGCGCAAATATCGAAAAAGACTGAATTTCATGTGACAAAAAATATTTCAATTCCCGGAACAGTAAGAACTAAGCTACGATAACGAAACGGATCAACTACAGTATTGAACGGCCATCTGCCCATAACCAGAATATTCCCGCTGACACATCTGTATGACCTGGAATATTTGTATCACATGAAAACCACTGACAGTGGACATAGTGCATTGGGATTGAATTGAAAAGTAATACATGTACATTGTAATTTGTAATTGTCACGCTGCGACAATACGCAAAATTGAATTTGTGGTACAAGCATGATGCAGTGCCAGTGGCCTGATCATGCACCTGTCCAGAAGAAGAAGAATTAAAAGTTTGATCTGCGATAGTAAAGGGTCTGTACTACTGTACATTTAGGCATAGACTCATACCGTACTGATAGTGTTAAGCCTGCTGTACAATAATACTACTTTTGCTGTTTTACTGGTCTTACTGTGTCAATGTGACATTGTTAATTCAGTTCCACTCTAATGTACATTAACTGGCAATGATGCATCACTATTAATGGCACCGGTAATCCCTACATGCCAGGAGGACGCGGCATTGAAACTTGGTACAACAGTTGTTTTACACGACAAAGAAAATTATCAACAAGTTCATGGTAACAATTGTTACAATTTACAAATATTTAAGGATTATACTAATGTCAATTTGATGAGTAGATGCGTGACTGATAAAAGAATTAGAGACTCCATATTTACTCGAAAGATAACAGTATACGATGCCATACAGTTGTTCCGTAACACCTCAACCTTTGGTGGATAACAGTAAAACTAATGAAAATGATGAAAGCCAGACTCAACATCAAGACTACATGTGCATGCATAAGTGACGGTTCAATGATTTTGACTCCATCAGATGATAATTAGGCGACACCAATTTTTAAGTCTGGTTTACGATCATGTGGGGAGAAAAAAAGTAGATGCAGGAGGGAAAAAAATAAAAATAAAAAAGATTGTCCCCCCAATTTATATCAAGTAAATCGTGGAATTTCACATAAATTTTACAAAAATTGTGAAAAAATGTTTTTGAATGAAATTCTGAACCAAACAAGACATATCTTGTCATGAAATACATGAAAATATGGATATGTAAATGATCATAAGCAGACGGATGCGACAACACATGAAAATCAGTACGCATGTAAAATATTTTGGGAGAAAACAGTTTTATTTTTTTTCATGAAATGGACAAAAAGTTGTAGGAGGTGTTCGTAAACCAGACTTAAAAATTGGTGTCGCATTAGGCTCATGTTATTTAAACACAGGTTCACATATTCTCAAAATAATTATCTCCCTCAACCGTACTAGTATTTATATCTGATAGAACCTCAGTGAGACCATGTTGAAAATTACCATCAATGCAGTTCCAGTGTTGATGCAACGTGGTCATGTTACTTCAAACCAGTTGCAATGTTCCTTATCATGGTAATTCGTGAAAATAAATGTCAATGCAACTTACTTTCGGGCTCCAAATAAAAGTGCAGGCCCAAATAATAGTGCAGGGGGGGATTCCATTGAAAGTTAATAAAAGTACAGACCCAAATAATAGTGCAGGGGGAACTCTGAGCAAAACATCAACTGTGGTTAACCAAATAATTTGTATAGATGGTATGTAGTACAGGTACATGTATGTATCATGTGGTGTTTTGGTATGCCACATACTTGAATATGTACTCTTGAGTGTCTAATAAACATACATGCACGATTATTAAAATCGAGGTAAAATTCCCACCTGTACGATCGTTATTTGGTCCTGTACGTTTATTAAATTAACCAAAAGAAATAATTCACCAATCTTAAATTGTGTTATTCATAGATAAATGAACTCTGATTGTTGACAGTGATCAGCACACTGTAGATTCACAGACCTGGCTATCCATCAAAACTATTTCTGTCACATGGCATCAGTAAACCAGTCAGATGGTGCGTTTTGTTGGGATGTATGGTACTAATATTTCCAGTCTGTACGTTTATTCCGCCCTGTACATGTACTATTATTCAGTTACGCGACATTTTCCAACCTGTACTATTATTCCACCCTGTACTTTTATTAGGCACTCAAGAGTACATGCAAAAGTAAAGCCCGTCATTTTTTACATCAGAATCATATAGAAATCTTGAATTTGTGCTGATTTAAATTTTCATAGCTTCAAAATATTAATAAACATGCAGACCCAAGCACTGTGCAGGGGGGGGGGGGGGATTTCCCAAGAAAAATAATAAATGTGTATGCATGTTTATTTGGACCCCAAGAGTAAAGAGGTGGAGGTGAATGTTACATGTACATGTAAGTTGTTATTAACGAAATGGAACAATGCCTTTAATAGGTCCCACCGGCAATAAGTCGTGACTTCTTTGTATTGGCCTGACAGATTGGTTTTTGTTGGCGTCATGCCTGTCGACCAGTATGATGGCCACATACATGTATATTGTCATATAACAGCGATTTACGATCTGTCTTGTTGGCTCATAATATAAATTAAGAAATTGGCCATGTGTTCGTTCCCTGCGTAAAAAATATGTTTTAGTACAAACATCCTCATTGATTGTGTCCCTCGACTCCTCATGTAGTTGGTCAAGTCACTTACACGTATGTACATGTACAGAGCACTCACAAATTTCTTGGAAAAGCGACCACATGTTCGAATCTACTTTGCGATTTTGGAGCTACTCATTTGTAAATGCGTCCATATTTTGACACATTTACCTTGATTTATTCACAAACAAATGTCTTGATGCAGGCCTTAAAATCCATCAGATGTTTTGCAATAATCAAAATGTTAGTGTTTAACTTTCTACAGGGAATTAAGACTTTTTACTAGAATCAAAATGAGAATCATGATTCTGATTATAAAACAATTAATGTCAACAGTGTTTATTTATGTTTATTCCATTTTGAATGGAAAACTACATCACGAATGTCCGATTCCGAACATACATGTACACCAGGAGTGGGTAAATAACACATAATTATTCAGATGTGAATTTAAATTAAACAAAATTAAAACTAAAATTGCAAAATACACTATACACTATCGTATCATTATTTGGGTGTTCATAGTAGTACTAGTATACTTTTTCGGCGCAATGATCAGTAATTTCAATGCGACTGTGATTATTCCCAATGCAGTGCATTTAAATGCAACAACCGCATTTCATTGATCCACGTTGTAAAGGACATTTATTTTTAGAATATGTGTATATAACCACAAGAATAAAGAACAAATCAACTGTTTTTATCACTTTGTAAACCTCTGGGGTGATATTCACCGGCTGGGTTTATAATATAGTCCAGGTAGTTTTACGAGGCGACGCTCAATGCGAAGCTATCGGTGGACATATCGATGGGAAGACATCGCCGCGCCATATAGGATTATCCAATCAAGGTGATTGGCGTCAATCATAGATTGACCACCGGTCACATAAACATGCTGTGTGTAACAGTACACGTTTGTACACATTTCAACAACGAGCAACCGAGGAAAAGGACGTGGGGCAAAATATACCACCGACGACATGAGGGGGTCTACAAAAAAAATCCGTATATAGGGCCGGGGTGGGTGGGTGGTCCATAGGCCGAAACAATCGTGCTTGTAATTTTTTTTCCAAAATGGGTTTTTTTCCAAACAATTTACAAGTACTGACCATGTAATGTTGTTTGTAAGCATGTTAGTATCATGTGTGTTGGCATATGGCTATATAGACATATATAGTGACTATTTAGCCTCAGATTTAGCAACATTCTGGATTTCACAGGATCCCGTCCCACTTCTCAGTGGAAAACCGTAATTTAGTCAAAAAAATTAATGTATTACCCAGTTGTATTACCCGCATAAAAGTAATAAAATAAAATAAACTGTATCACAAATACTACATGGTGAATACTCAATGATGACTAGATATCATTGACCCGATTGTTGCATAACATGAAATTGAAAAGGGTATCTCATAAATTTCTAATGTCTGAAATACTGTCTTGTTCTGGCATGCAATCAATTTCATTCCTTCTGGTTATTTATCATCTTTTTAATGATTCCATGCAAGTAATGTTAATTTGCAGCACTTATCCAAATAAAACTGAATTGGTTATGATGAATGGCCGTTACTGTTTATTGTTCAGACAATCCCAACTGAAGGTGACGCTATTCTCCTTGAATTTACGAACTTCATCTTGAAGCTTAAATACAGCTCAACAAGACTAAACTACAATACTAATTGTATACTGTTATCGCTTACAAATATATGAACTGAAATAATGTGATGCATTCAGATGCTTTGAGAAATGACATTCTTCAATGTCTTCAAAGTTCAAACTAAAATCAAGAATAAAATCTGACTGAGACTATACTGCAGACTCTAGTGCACAATATACATACAAATGGTTGAGTTATAATAATGCAAAATGTGTTTACGGATGGAACCAAGTCGGTAGCTCTGGTATGCATCGACAGGCAAAACCTGTGATATGCAGTAATATCTGCACACATCATTCCCGTATCATTCAGGTCTATCACCATACCAAACCACTTCAAAATTCGACAACCGACACTTCAACTTATATGGCAAAAACTTTGTACGGATTAAATTTCATAAACAGGGCCCATGGATAACTCTGGTAGGCATTGGTACTCACAATCCGTGATATTATGCATATTCGTTCCCCATTTCTGGTCCGTCACATGTCATAGAGCATCAAAATATGACAACCGACTCTTGAGTTATGATGCAAAATGTTTGTACGGACGGACACACGGACGGCTCGAGACGTCAACTATATACCCGCCGACTAATATCGGGGGTATAATAACCATATATCTATGTGTATACCTAACCAACACAATTCCCCTACTCACCCACCCTGGTGAATAAGACTAAAGAGTTCTTTGATCATGCACAAATAATTGTAGAACCCCTGACCTGTTTACTACTATTTACACTGGCCAGTGTTCTCTGTCAGACTAAACACGCTCGATATATTAAGGCTATAATGCGGTCTAGGCCAATTTGTGACATACAGTGTACCTATATACACAATGCTTTATTATTGTTGTTAGATACTGGAAACACCAGGAAACATAGTTTATTTTTCGTTTTTCTGACCTGTGCTTTACCGATTAAGGATGTTATTGCTTGAGTCTTAATTTTACACACTTTGCACCAAAAAAGGATAGTGGAATGGGATTGAAAGGCAGTTAACATTGAAGAACGGTTAAAAAACTCTGAAATTTTTATAAAAGCATGAAAAAGGGGGTGGGTCCCTAACATTTGGAGGAACAAATTTGCACAAATGGGGTGGTGGGTCCCTCGGGGTCCGAAAAAAACTTTTTGGGCCCTATATATGTGCAATTGTTTTCCAGACCCCCCCCCCCCCCACTGCCGACGAGCGTAACACTTTTTGGGGCATTTTGGAGAGAAGAATCAAAATATTAAAGAACAAAGAAACCGGCACCATTCACCAGCGCCGGAAAAATGATGCATGGAAAGAAATTTATTTGGAAATAGCAGGGAAATATCCAAACAGAACCAAAACACAAACAAAATTCTTCTGAGACGTTATATTCTTGGCTCTTCATTTTCACACTGTTCTAATTAAAAAAAAACTCATTAATATCATTGAAACTCATTCTGCATGAAACTCAAGCATGAGTCTCCACACAATTATACCCAAAAATTATACCGCTATACATGCCGATTGTGGCCGGTGAGTGTTCGTGAATTAGTCGTAAGACGGCGTCAATTGACAGGTGACAAATCTGATAGATTGGATCAATCACACCATCGACAGCGTGTGTCGTTTGCGCTAAAGCAAAGATACCTTTGTTGTAATGTTTTATTATGTCTTTGCTGTTTTTCACAGAACAAAAGTACATTAGTAGACATTAGTAAACATAATATATATTAATAACTTAATGAATTAGTTGGTTTTATATACATACATATTTACACGCTAAGTCCACCTATGCGTGTATAGGCATGATATAAACAATGCATAATGTCATGCTATGCTATTGATATATATGCCGTATACTCTGTCCAATGTCTTAAGTTGCGACGGGCAGAAAGCATTAAATGATTTCCATTTTCAATTTGGACTTATAATATAATTTCGTTGATAATCTAATTATATTCTCATCGTGTATAGACGCACATGTTAAATACCAAGTTAAAACTATGTAACTGTGTGCATACGGTGTAATACAATGTGTCGAATGTAATCTATGAATGCAAGCTTATCGATTCTGATATCAGCTTTCCGGGAAGAACTGATATCAGAAGCACATAAGCTCATTCATGATATATGTCTCCGATAGTTCACGACAGTCTCACGTGTCACACAGTGCCTGTTTAATAAATATACATACCCTCTTCATAATTTCTAGATTATCAATAGACAGAAGACCAATAAATTTATCAAGGTTGGGAAGCTCCCAATAATACGATGGTATGAATTTCTCTCTGATAACCTGGAATTTTTTGCATACGATAATAAAATGATATTCATCACCGAGACCCTCCCCACATGCGGAGCAGAGTCTTTGTTCTCGTGACACGGCTTTCCATCTACCACTCTCAATGGCCAAACGATGGTTTGTTGTTCTAATCTTTGTCATGTATTCTGCCAGATATGTAGGCAATTTTAGCAAATAGCCACTCATTTTAAGGTCGGACTTTATTTCTTTGTAAAGGATACCCTTTGACGGAGAAAGAATATTTTGGCGCCATTCTAATTCAAATTGACTTGTCATGTCCATTTTAAATTGTCTGATGGTCCCCTTAGACAAGGGTGAGTTAGCTGAGCATGAACTTTTGGCATTTACCTCTTCGAAAATCACCTGTATAAATTCAAACCATTTCAAATAAGTACCGGGAGACTCAGATAACACTCGCGACAATTTATATAGTTTCTTCACTAGATTTGAACCATATTTGCGTTCAGCCGCTACCATATAAACTACCTGGTTTATAAAATAGTCTCGCTTGGTGAATAGCACCCCTGATGTTTCCCATATTGTCCAGGAGATATTGGTCGACATCTGCACCCCCCCCCCCAGGACTTAACTTCACCCCACTAATTTTATTCCTTAATGACTCCTCTAATTTCTTTCACTTGTTAACAAGAAAAATAAGTGGCCGCAGAGACTCCAGACAAGATGGCGTCTATCATGGCGGCCATTTTTTTTAAATGCACCAGGTCTCTTTGATCGCCATTATAGTAAAGATGATAGCACATGCGGTTTTGTTTTCCGCTCGATTCGTTATGCTAATATACAACTCTTACAAATTAGCCAAAAATCCGACACCAGAATTCAATATGGCGGCCAAGATGGCCGCCGAAATGTGAAAATAAGCTATTTTTCTGACATGTTACCACCTTTCGTTTGTCTCTGTGGGAAAATGTTAGAATTTTTGCGTCATGTTATACATTTATCATATAGAGGAGTCATTGACGATCACATGGGGACCATAATATGCATTCATTGTGGGATATTTTTGTCCGATATCACGTTTTCCCAAATGCCGGTATCATAGGTCAAAGCATAATCTCCGTTAATAACGAGATGTTATGTTTCGAATCAATGAATGTTATTGCTATTATAACAACACCCATGCATATATATTTGCAGGAGATACTCGAGCTAGGATTCCTCTTATACCTGAGTTGAGGAATATTTTCCCAAATCCAGGATGGCATCCAAAATGGCCACCAGAAATAAAAAATCGCCGAAAATCGCTTATTTTAACATCAGTGAGCATTATTGTCATGGCAACTCCACACCTGCATTCTATTGTAAGTTGGGAACACTTAGGCGAAGAACTTTCCTTGTACCATATCCAAACAAAAGTCCCCCAAATCCAAAATGGCGCCCACAATGGCGGACAGATATTGAAAAATCACCGAAATTCCCTCATATTCACATCATTGGGCATTATTGTCGAGACAACTCCACCCATGCTTACTATTGAGTTGGAAATACTGAGGTGAAGTAATTACATTACATCTCATGCAAGAAATTGATTCCAAATCGAAGATGGCGGACAAAATGGCGACCGAAATTTGAAAACAAGTCTACATTACTTTACTTTCTTACGATGGGCGTTATTGTTTCGCGATTTCTATCCACCATTGCATGTTGATATGGAATAGTGACATGAAGTATTCATTAGGGTTTGGCAATTGATACTCACAGCCAAGATCGCTGCTAAATTGGCGGCTAGAAATTGAAAAGAAATCAATATTTTCACATATTAATTTCAACTTTTTGTCATAATATCGGTATGTATGGACGAAACTGTACATAAACCATCTACTACTTAAAGGTATCAAAACGCATAACATAGCTCGTATCCTTCTGGAAAGATGAAACACCACAATTAATATCGCGATGTGGCATTTCGAAATCCAGTCTCCACTTAGCGCCGATAATGGCCGTAAGCGTAGGTGTGCCGAATAGTTATATCAGAACAATTACCTGATAACAGATTCTGATATGCCACGTCACGTCCATAATTATCTGGACCAGCTTCCATTTCTTTGTCTGATAGATCTAGGTCGCTCACACCGACAAAGTATTCACCACTTCCTGGGAGTAGGGTCCCTCTAATCATAACGTTTCAAACAATTCATTTTCCGGTGTCTAGCTTACAGAAGGTCATCTCTATGTATGTGTCTCATACCCCATGGGATAACGACATGTACACCTGGCGAACCAGTTAGCTAGTCACTTCTCAATAGATGGTTCGTCAACTCACAAACTTAGCGAACGCATTGGCATATGTGGACAACTTCGACAGTGTTTCGAAGGTTGCTAGCTGTCTCATTCCCTTGGACAGATGTCTATCTGCTAAGGAGAAGACCCTAGTGCACAGACTACCAACACATCTTGACCATTATCAGAAGAAAACTGTGTGACGCCCCGCAGTTGTCTCGTCGAATATCACCCAGCAGAGAAGAACAAGAAAACCATAGTCAGAAATGGTAACGCCACCAAGATTATAGTATTACATATAAATAGAAATATTTTGATAATAATTGCGTTTAAACAAGTAATCCTTCAAATTATTACTAACAAAGCAAGTAAACGACTGTGGGGTCCCTCAACAGATTATAAAGACTTGGACTTAGTATACTGTAAATACTAAAATTTAAATGAAATAATTTAGCAAGTAGTAAAAGTTAATTTTCTTATTTAATTTTTTTTTTGGTTAAATAAAGCAATAATTTAAATGTAACATTTGGTTTAAAAAAAATGATTGACCGTGGCTCTTCCAATAATAGCGCGACTGACCTGGTCAATTGTTCTTAAGAAGTTGTTTTGAGAATTACTATGGAAGGAAATAGTTATGGCTGTGGCTTCGCAAGTAATTAACTTGGTGACGTGATGTTAACAAATCTGAACTCCAATAAACCAAGGACGCTCCATACCAAATATAAGGTAAATTAATAATTATTTAGAAGTTGTTTTAAGATTTACTATGGAGGGAAAGAATTGTGGTGCTGGCTTCGCAACTATTTGACCCCATTGTAACAAATATAAATATTAGTCACTCAGGCAATAGATGTATCTATTCTGTATATTAAGTTAGTGGGTCTTACGTGTCTTGAGATGTCTAAATAGTTTTCGATGGACAGATCGCACAAGGGACCCACGCCAATCTTCTCTGTTGGGATTCCAATTGTTGGCTTATTAAATATGCACATATGCTTAAGATGCAGTCGCGCGCGAAGCACGCTCCCGTAAGTCGGGTTTTGGATCCCAGTTAATGAAAATATTATTGAAATAATCGGTTTCCCCCAATAAACATCCATATATTCAATATACATGTTTTGGAGCAGAATTAGGCAGTCCATAGTGGACGCCATCATGGAATTTATTTTGTTTTAATTTTCACACATATTTATTAGTTATGTGGATGGAGTTCTCATTAAACTTCACATCCTTATATTGGTTACAGTAATGCCCAAAGTAATTGACCACTTAACCACATCAGAATTATTGGTAATTTTTCAGGATTTAAAATCCTGAAAAATTACCAATAATTCTGCTCTGGTTAAGTGGTCAATTACTTTGAACATTACTGTATGAGGATTGAGTTATCATTAAACCTCAAATCCTTATATTGGTTACAGTAATGCCCAAAGTAATTGACCACTTAACCACAGCAGAATTATGGGTATTTTTTCAGCATTTAAAATCCTGATAAATTACCCATTATTCTGCTGTGCTTAAGTGGTCACTTACTTTGAACATTACTGTATGAGGATTGAGTTATCATTAAACCTCAAATCCTTATATTGGTTACAGTAATGCCCAAAGTAATTGACCACTTAACCACAGCATAATTATGGGTAATTTTTCAGGATTTAAAATCATGAAAAAATACCCATAATTTTGCTGTGGTTAAGTGATCAATTACTTTGGACATTACTGTATGTAGATGGAGTTAAACCTTACAACAGTGTGTTGGGGATTTGGCCCTTGACTTGGGACCTTTGGTTTTTAACGCAACAAATGCGCGTACACCTTATACACAAATTTCTTATGTAACCAGAGTTTTTCTTGGATAAGATGAGTTTGAAGCCTGCTTACATTTCAAACTGTTGTGAGTTTTGTATTCTCTGCAGCGGAACTCGACGCATTGAAGCAAAAGTTACAAGAGATAAAATGTGTACGTAACGAGACTATAATACAAATGAAAAAATAAATTCAGGGAGGGGTGGGCGATACAGGGAACTAAGGGTTGAACCGATATAAATTTATAGAGCGATAATGACCAATGTTGACATATTATGCATCTCAACTCTACTGAACATTGCAACAAGGCTATAAAATAGGGGGTGTCAGAATATTAGTCATCGCTTTATAGTGCCAGAATAGTAATTTATGGACTTCTATAAGATGTTGGGATGGTACGTTTTATGGACTCGGAGAAAAAGGGGTTCGTACCGATGAACTGACATAAATTCGTGGAGCTATGTTGCCATGTAATGTATCGCGACTGTACTAAAGCAGCAATGACATAAAATGGGGGGGGGGTATGAAATTATCTCTATCTCTATAGATGGCACCAGGATTATATAGAAAGGAATAGCAATTGATATACGTATACGGTATACTATAGTAATACCATAGACATATAAGTACAAGTATCACGCGATAAAATATTAAGTAACGTGACTATAGCGATGAAAATATTAAATAAATTGGACCGGGATTAGAGGTTGGGTTGGTTATATGTGGATAAATGGATATGGAATTCATACCGATGAAACGATACAAATTAGTGGAGCGATAAAGACCAATGTTGACACTTAGTCAGGCTATGCGGGAGAAAATAGGGATTGATACGATAGGCCGAAATAAATTTGTCGGGTGATAATGACCAATGTTGACGTATAAAGTAACGCGACTGTACTGTCGTACAATTATCAGATATAACTGTCAAATATGGACTCTAGTGCCCAATATGGAACAGCTCAGAAAACATTTGCAGGGCCCTAAAATTTATTTAACAAGTCAATTGGCATCTGCCATATACAAATCGATTTATGTCGATAAATCTCTTATTTTTCAAAATTGTTAGCTCACACTTGGTGTGTGTGCTTGGGATACTTATATATTCCTAAAATGACAGGGTACAGCACGTAATTATTTTCTGGATCGAAGAATGATTTTTTTTCGATGATAAAATTTAACACAGGATTTCCCATTAAAATCGATTTATGTCTATAAAACTGTCATTTTTCTAAATTTTGAGCTGAAATTTGGTGTGTATGTGTGTAATACTTATATATTCTTACAATGACAGAGTTCAGCGCGTAATTATGTTTTAGATGGAAGAAATTGAATTTGTTTTCGATAATAAATTTACACTTCAGCGTGGACCTTAGACTGGACGGGTCATCGAGTAGACGCATTTTGTAAACAGGCTTTTGTCAATTGCCATTTTGGTCAAACTAAACCCTTTTCGACCGGGACAGCAGATCCGAATAGTAGCTAAGATGTGTTTAGATAGAATTATCAAAAGAATTTGACCAATTCGGGGGCATTTTAAGATAATCGAGTGGAGAAATCTTGGTGATAATTCCAGAAAATAAAGATTGGTGGATAATCACAGTGAAACTATACCCACAATTCACTTCACTACACCAGGGGTTCCCAATGGGTTACACATTATTTTCAGTCTATCAAATTATTTATATTTTCAACAACAAGTGACTTTAAGTTTACAATCAGCCTGTCCTGACTCTATCGATACGATTTATCACATTTTCAAAAACATATTATACACCGGTGACGTTAACTTTACAATTTAAGCATCTACGTGATTCTATCGGTACGATTGAGTAAGGTACAAATAAAAATCTCCAAGAATACACCGGGGGCTCCCAATGGGTGATATATTATTTTCAGGCTATCAGATTATTTATATTTTCAACAACATATTATTACACCGGTGACTTTAAGTTTACAATTTCAGCCTGTCCTGACCCTATGGATACGATTTATCATATTTTCAAAAACATATTATACACCGGTGCCGTTAACTTTACAATTTCAGCATATACGTGATTCTATTGGTACGATTGAGTAAGGTACAAAACAAATTCTCCAAGAATACATTCGTCCAGTCCACCACACAATATCAAAATCACCGAAACTAGATACACCACCATGTGGCGTAACAATGCTCGCGGTGCTAGTTTGTGGACATGCGCCATGATAGTGGGAATGAAATGGGCCACTGTATACACCACCCCTACACCTGGTGCTTGTTTAAGATATCGAATGTCATGCGTGTCGGTTTTATTTGGTGTGGTAAGATTGTATTTCCACATCCGAAGCCTTTCTGATTCAACTACGTACACTTTTGTCTGGATAATAATATGCTAGCCTGCCTCAAAACAGTCAGATGGACTAAAGGATAATGTCTTTATAGCATGAATGTATGCGTGTTTTGTTATCCTCTCTCGGGGTTAGTGTCAGTATGTGGGCGGTATTATTCAAGAAAATGTCAGGAACTGTGGTGCATTTATTTCCCTATGTATTTAAAGAACAATTTACAGTCTCGATGGCAATGGCTGTGGCCGTTGGGAAACGCGACCTTTATGATCATATAGCTTTATATATATAACCTTAGAATATAGTAGTTAATGTCTCATGCAGGAAAATGGTCGCATTGGTGATGTTACCAAGAAATCACTTGGTGTACCAACGTTTGTTGAACTGAATGCAAGAGCTCATCAACGTAACATTCCTATGGATGTTGTTCGCGTTGAACATTTCACCCTTTTGTAGATGGCATTTGTACTTTCTTGAACCATACCACCCAGCGTGAGTATGACATATCAACCAACTATCAAAGGTATCGCCTTTAAGACTACACCCCAGTCTTGATGGGGCTTATACAGCAGTAGCCAATGGCATACTCCTGGTCCAGTTGTTTAAGAACGGCTTCCAAACGGATGGAAACATACAATCTTAGCATACAAGGAAAGCAAAGTCACACATGATATCCTGTCTGAATCTAAAACATAACAAAATAAGGGGCGGTGCAGTCATGGTCCAATTTCATTTCCACTATCATGACACATACCCACAAACTAGCACCATGTGTATTGTTATCATCTGATTGGATCTGTTCGGTGAGACGATTGCTGGACGCCAACAAGCTTGTTCTTATGATCATGTTCAAGGAGTTTGGGTATATTATGCATTATGGTCTTCTACGCCTTAGCAGAAATGCATCCGTCAAATGTCGGGCTTTCAACATTCGAAGCCATATACAGAAGTTGTCCGGGTACGTCAGTGCATTAGATGAGTATGTGAATTGGTGAACCATATATTGAGAAGTGGCTCTTTTGGGAAAATCACCAGGTATACACGCTGTTATCCCCATTAGGTCACCTAAGCTGACAATACGCAGATAGAAAGGTCCTTCTGAAAGCTAGTATACGCATCGACCGAATACCTTTATAGTGTATCCCAAAAGATGACGCATATACCCCATATGTAGCTTCTGAATTATACCATAAGCTATACCACGAATGAAGCTCGCTAAGAATTCCAAGCTTTCGAAACCAACACGTGAGCTGGACACCGGCATATGTATTGTTTGAAACATTCCGATTAGTGGCACACTCCTACAAAGAAGAGTAGTCAACTGTTGTTGTGAGTGAGATAGATTAATCTGACGAAGAGACGGAAACGAGTCTAGATAATGCTGAATGTGGCAATTCAGAATAAGCTCAGGTACTGTTGTTTTGATTCTTGGAAGTCATAATATGACTATTCGGCGCACCTATATGCGGTTACGGCCAGTATGAGCCCTTAGTGGAGAATGGATTTTGAAATACCACATTGCGATTGTGGGTGTTCATCCTTCCAAAAGGCTACGACTTACATTGCAACTAATATATGGCTTATATGATGTACCGTTTCGTTTATACAAATCAATATTATGACAAAAAGTTGAAATTAGTATGTGATAATATCGGCTTCTTTTCAATTTCTGCCCGCCAGTTGGCCGCCATATTGACTGTGAGTATCACTTGCCAAACCCTAATGAATAATTCATACATATCAACATGTAAAGGTGGGTAGAAATCGCGAAACAATAACGCCCATCCTAAGAAAGTAAAGGAATGTAGGCGTGTTTTCAAATTTCGGTCGCCATTTTGGCCGCCATCTTCGATTTGGAAAACCATTTCTTGCATGAGATGTAAGGTATTACTTCACCTCAGTATTTCCAACTCAACTGTACGCATGGATGGAGTTGTCTCGACAATAATGCCCAATGATGTGAATATGAGGGAATTTCGGTGATTTTTCAAAATCTGTCTGCCATTGTGGGCGCCATTTTAGATTTGGGGGACTTTTATTTGGATATGATACAAGGAAAGTTCTTCGTCTATGTGTTCCCAACTTACAATAGTAAGCAGGTGTGGAGTTGTCATGACAATAATGCTCACTGATGTTAAAATCATCGATTTTCGGCGATTTTTTATTTCTGGTGGCCATTTTGGCCGCCATCTTGGATTTGGGTAAATATTCCTCAACTCAGGTATAAGAGGAATCCTAGCTCGAGTATATCCTGCAAATATATATGCATGGGTGTTGTTATAATAGCAATAACATTCATTGATTCGAAACATAACATCGCGTTATTAACGGAGATTAGGCTTTGACCTATGATACCGGCATTTGGGAAAACGTGATCTCGGACAAAAATATCCCGCAATGAATGCATATTATGGTCCCCATGTATGCGCCAATGACTCATCTGTGTGTGATAAATGTATAACATGACGCAAAAATTCGAATATTTTCCCACAGACAAACGAAAGGTGGTAACATGTCAGAAAAATAGCATATTTTCACATTTCGGCGGCCATCTTGGCCGCCATATTGGATTCTGGTCGGATTTTTGGCTAATTGGTAAGGGTTGTATATTAGCATAACGAATCGAGCGGAAAACAAGACCGAATGTGCTATAATCTTTACTATAATGGCGATCAAAGAGACCTGGTGCATTTAAAAAAAATGGCCGCTATGATGGACGCCATCTTGTCTGGAGTCTCTGCGGCCACTTTTTTTTCTTGTTAACAATTGAAAAAAATTGGAGGAGACATTAAGGAAGAAAATTAGTGGGGTGAAGTTAAGTCCTGGGGGGTGCAGAGGTCGACCAATATCTCCTGGACTAATACAGTATACATTTGTATATTATAAACCATGTTACAGTAATTCTAGAGCTAATTAATCGACTCCTTAACTACAGCAGAATTATGGGTAACTTTTCAGATTTAGTCCGAAATATGGCTTGTTGCCATTCATCGGAAAGCTCTCACCGAGAGCTTTCCGATGAATGGCATCAAGCCATATTTACGACTAAATCCTGAAAAGTTACCCATAATTCTTCTGTAGTTAAGGAGTCGATTAATTAGAGCATTACTGTATATCCTCTATAACTGTTTATTCAACATCACGTGCTGCAATCTATAAATGCGGTTCTGATTTCGATGTCCGGTTCAGCATTATTATCATCTGGTTCGATAGCAGAAATACGCTGTTTCGAATGTCATGCCGTACAAGTTTTACGAGTTGCTCTTGCTCAAGAATGATAAATTTCTAAACCTGATTTTTGGCGCATTAGTTAGAATTATACTTTTGCACAAGAACACACCACAAATATCGAACCGGACATCAAAAGCAGAACCGGATTGTATCGATTGCATAAACATAAGAAGTTAGTCACTGACCGACATTTGATATTGCAGAAGAAAATAAACAAATTCTCTGGTGTGGTTTATAGGACTATGCAATGCCGACTTAAATATAAAATTCACATAAACATCGCATGAAGCGGTCTAACCACAAACTCGGGTATTCGGTAATTCCAAATGTATGAACTATCGCCATGAATCCCGGTATATCATTGTCAGGACTGCTTGTACAAAAGGGAGCATAATTTTGCTATATCATTGTCCTCGTACTGTATTGCAATGTAATATATCAGTACATGTACCAGTATACTGTGTGCACATTATATACATGTAAGCCTACTTTCACTTTAGTATGTGTCAAGAAAGACTCATGTTGTTAAATTGAAAAGAACATGTGTGAAAACAGGGAGAATATATGTACATGTGCCGGTTCTATATACCTCTTTGTGTGCTGTACTACCGGTACTATTCATGTACTATACTACAATAAGAGAAATTTTAATTGATTCTGCTGCCCATGTGCCACAGGCCTCAAACACGCCAAACAAGTATATGTAGCCACTAACCAGGCCCACCAGCCCATCGACACCTGCTGAGGTGGGGAAATATCACCCATTGTCGCACAGCTATATTCTCTTTCCCAACAAAGTCCATAGAACATACATGTAAAATTACAGCTATGCTTTAATTAATCAACTCGCCTTATAAAGGTTGACCATCGGGTATTACTGCAGTATTCAGGCGTGTTCATGCGATCAACCGCAGTCAGTTATACCGCCGCAGAATGTGGTCCACCTCACATTTGCAGTTAGGTTGTATTATTCATGCGATGTTTAAATGAATTTTTTTTTAAGTTGACATTGTAACCACACCAGAATTTTTTTTTATTGTTTCAAAATTTCTAGATAGAATTCAGAATTTTTGTGATAAAACAATTAACTTGGTTATCACAGTTAACACATATTACTGTGGTACGATTACTAGCGGATACCGCATGTCAACAGGGACTGCATGCTCTAATTAATTATCAGGTTTAACATGTTTATACTGGATACAGTTCATCGAGACTTACGGTACTTCTTCTTCTTCCGATTTCAGTCCACCATCAACAGGCTGATGATTATGACTAATTTATTTTGGCAACGACTGGCGATAATTTCTCTTCATGTTTAGGGTTTGTGATAAAATAATTGATTTGATTTGAATTTGATTTGAATATTTTTTTTATTTTTTTTTTTATTTTTTTTTTTATAATTTGGAGGTCATGATTAATTGATTGGATTCTTTACTGGGACGATTGGGTTTTCTGGGACGTCCAGCATGGATATAGTTGGTTCATCATCCTGGTCCTGAACTCATCGACTGGAATGATGGTGACTATTTCTGTTGGCATAGCATTCCATTCTCTTATGGTCCGGGGAAAGAAAGAAAATTTATGGTAACATAATTGGATTGTGGAATTAGGTAGCCAGCCGCATTAGTGTGCCTGGATTCTCTTGTTCTTTTTGCATATTCGTCAATTTTTAATGCAGCATGTTGATGGTGAATTTTGTGCATCATGAATAATCGAGCCTGGTGTCTCCTGGACTGTAAAGAGTGCCATCTCAGATTATCTATCATGTCTGATACGCTGGATGTTCTTCTGTATCTGTTTAGAGCATATCCAGCAGCGTGTCGTTGAACTTTCTCCAATGCAGCTACATTCTTGTCTGTATATGGGTCCCATACAGTCGGTGCATATTCCATTAATGGCCTTACTAAAGACTTGTACGCAGTCGCCTTCAGATGATGATAACTTATCTGTAGATTTCTCTTCAAAAAATTCAGCGTCCTGTTAGCCTTGGCAGCTGTATTGTCTATATGCTGATTCCATGACATATTTGATGTAATAGTCACTCCAAGATATTTTGTCTTCTGCGCCTTTTTTAATTGTATCCCATGGAGTGAGTATTCTGAATCGATAATATTCTGCGAATGGGTTATATGCATTGCTTCACATTTAGCTGGATTGAAGCTCATTTTCCATTTATTCTCCCACTCTTCTAGTGATCTGATGTCCTTTTGTAGTTCCTCTGCATCTTCCGGTGTATGTATAGTCTTGTATAACAGAGTGTCATCGGCAAATAGTCTTACATTTGATTTTATTCCTTTATCGAGGTCATGTATGTAGTAGAGGAACAGACTAGGTCCCAACATAGACCCTTGTGGAACTCCTGATGTAACTCTTCCTTCGTATGACTTCTCTCCATTTACTACAACATTCTGTCTTCTATCTTGTAAGAAACTTCCTATCCATTTGTTAGTTTTGCCATCAATTCCGTAGGTCTTTAGTTTATATAGTAGGTGGTTGTGGCTGACCTTATCAAACGCCTTGCTGAAGTCAAGGAAAATTACATCTGTTTGCAGTCCATTGTTTATATTGTTTGTAATATCTGCAGTGAATTCAATTAGCTGTGTTTCACACGACCTCTTGTCTCTGAATCCATGCTGTTTGTCAGTTAATATCAGTTGTTCTTTTCCATGTTTCATTATGTTGCTACAAATAATATGCTCCATTATTTTACATGTTATGCATGTCAGTGATATTGGTCGGTAGTTAGCTGGCTCATTCTTCTTTCATTTCTTATATACTGGCACAACATTTGCTTTCTTCCATATGGATGGTACTTCTCCAGTTCCATATAACTTGCTGAATATTGCTCATAGAATCATGCATATAGTGGGTGCCAGGGTCTTTAAAATAAATGGGCTAATCTCATCTGGTCCAGGCGCTTCAACTGGATCTTCAACTCTCTCAAAAGTGTTTCTATCCCAGGGTCCGTAATTTCTATGTCTTCCATTGAGGAGTAAGATAATAATTTTGTGGCTTCTCCACTCAAGGTACTGTAATCGTCCTATTTGTTGAAGACAGACTCAAATTGTCGGTTTAGTGCATCGGCTTTGGAGTTTCAAACCTTTCCCCATCAACTTCAAACATCTCCACTCCGGATTTTTCCGTCTTCGTATGCTTCACATAAGTCCAGAATTTCTTCATACATTTGAACGTATCCTTTTCTTCCTTCATCGGTGTTACCATAGAATCAACATAGTCCCAGTATGCTCGCCTCATTTCCTTCTGGATATTTCTTTTTAATTCTTTGAACTGAGCGGCGCTATTATCTTTCTCATGGACTCCGCCGGTGTTCCTCTTCATACTTTTATGTAGCCGGTCCCTTTTTCTCATCATTTTCCTGATGTTTTGTGTAATCCATGGAAGCTTGTCCTTTTTTCCGGGCAAAATTTGTGTGGGATGAACTTTCTAGCACCTTCAGTGATTGCTTGCTGGAATATTGTATATAATTCATTTGCCGAGTGTGATTCCTTCTTGCTTTGTATATCATGGTTAGTCTCCGTCATAAGTTTGCTGAATTCAGACCAGTCAGCCTTTCCATAAATTGGAATTTCCCTCTGCTTCTGCATATTCTGCATAATTGGAATTTCTATCTCTACCTTTGTGATATCGTGGTCTGAAATGCCTGGAAGGATGTTGACATGGCAATCAGCTTGTGGGTAATTTGTTGCTATCAGGTCTAGTGTAGATTCTCCTCGTGTCTTCTCTTCAACTATTTGTCGTAAGCAACTATCATCTATTATATCCTTAAATTTTGAGTGGAGTTTTGGGTAGTGGCATTTTGTTGGGTCCAATATATTGTCTTTCCAATTCCATCCTGGCAGACTGAAATCTCCAGCTAAAATCAAACGTTGGCGGTTGATTTTGTCACCAAGTGTCTGAAGGGAACTCTCTAGCTTATCCAGGCTATACTCATCATCTTCATGTGGTCTGTAGTAAGAGCCAATGTAGAGGTCTCTGCTTTTCTTCAGCTTCACTTTTGCCCAAATTATTTCACAATCAGTTTCCAGCTCATACGCTCTGCTCATCTGTATTCCTTGCCTACATGCTATGAACACACCACCCTTGGTATTGTCCTTTTCCCTGTCTCTTCTTAGAATGTTATACTTATTTGTAGATAGGTACGTACTGCTGTTATCCGAACTATCCATCCATGATTCAGTTCCAACAATAAAATCTGGTTGCTCATCTTCTGTCAGCACATCAAGTAAATGCTTCTTATTCTTGACACTCTGGAAGTTTATATTCAACAAGGTGATCTTGCTATTATTGGATTTCCTCTGCTGTTTCCTGTCATCATTTGTGTCATTGTCACTTTCATTCAGGATAGTATTAATCGCAGTGTCAATGATCGTTGGATCATTCTGGTCCTCAAATACATTTGCATGTTGTTTTTCATTGCATTCTTTACATTTCCAATCTTTCGTTTCCTTAATAAACACCAATCCCTCTGTGCAGTTGTGATGAAACCATTTTTCACAAGATTTGCATTGCAATACCTTCTTTGCGTTCTTCTTCCGTATTTCTGCTGGGGGAACAGCTTTCTTGCAGTTGCCACATGGAAAGCTGGGTTGTCTTGGGCCTGGTTTTACTTCTATATCCCCTGATTGCAATAGCAGGAAAACGATTATGAGACTTCTGCCGCGTTTTAGATTACCAAGTGGTGACTCCAACCTATAGCGATTCTTCACCACAGAAGAGTTTATAAAAATATGCGACAAAATCTGTGTCAAATTGCGTAGTCTCTGGTCGGGCAATCGGTCAATGATTGACAAAAATCGTCTTGATCCTTTCGGGTGGGTTGTATAATGGAACGTACTCACCCGATCACATGGTTGTGCGCTGCTTTCCACTCTCCGTATGTAGTTTATGGCAATAATTATCACTAAAAAGTTCGTCAAAATGTAATGATTGCGAGTTTGATTTTCCCGCTTCCGGTTTGCTTTCCGTTGGCCCAGAAAATTTGACGAGCCGACGGTCTCAGACCAAATTGCAGATGAAGATGGATAACTCTAAAATCAAGAGGCTTTATGTTGATAATAAGGCCAAACTGAAACTTCGTCGAACAGCATGTTGATAAATATAACGTATCGGGCAATTTTATACTATACATGCAGTTGACAGTGGTTAGCATTATTTTTGGGCAATTAATCGATTCTGATAACTGAAGCAGCATTCTAAAAAAAATGTTGTTGGAATCTGATTATAAGGGGACCATCGAATCTAATTGAGCACCTTTAATAGTTAACTATATGAGTTAAATACACATAAGGCGACACCAATTTTTAAGTCCGGTTTACGAACACCTCCTACAACTTTTTTTCCATTTCATGAAAACAAATTTAACTTTTTTGTCCCAAAGGAATTTACACGCATACTGATTTTCATGTGCTGTCGCATCCGGTTTGCTTATGATCATTTACAGATCCATATTTTCATGTATTTCATGACAAGAAATGTCTTGTTTGGTTCAGAATTTCATTCGAAAAAAAAAAAATCACAATTTTTGTAAAATTTCAATATTTACATGATATAAATTGGGGGGACAATTTTTTTTATTTTTATTTTTTTTCACTCCTGCATCTCCTTTTTTACTCCCCACATCAGCCCACATGTTCGTAAACCAGACTTAAAAATTGGTGTCGCCTAATAGAGATTTAAACTTTGAAAATTGCAGGTTTTGCTCTAAATTTGCACATTCCCATCTTTAAAAATTATTTGATTTCCTGTATCGCAATACACATAATATCATGATATGCGTATCATTGATAGTGTATCCCAATACAATGCATGAATTCGCTATGAATCATTACAGTCCCACAAAAAATGGGAACTGCAGTTATCTCTCAGTGATTTTAACTCAATAACCACATAGTAAATTGGAAGTTTTCCATGGAAATGTGTGTTGTCGATTAGTCTACTTCGACTTGATTTTTTACTGTCGATTAGTCAACTATGAAAAACACAAGCCATTTCAACACTAATGCAGTATCTGCTGGTATTAAATCTTACCGCAGTAATATTTTTGTTGTAACCAACCACGGTACACCGCATTAATTTTTCTCATGACAGCCTTTCAGCCAGATCATTCTTTACAGTACTTACCATGTACATGTACCATATGTTCTATTTGGGAATAGACCATGATATGTCACTTTGTGGGTTTAGTTTATAGAATTGGTGCAGTTGCACACTGCATCACTGCCTAACTCATTGCAAATGGAGTCTCTTAATACATTTACATGTGTATAGTTTCTCAGTGCAATTTGGCTTTTTGGATGAAAACCAAAACTCGATAAGTCCATACAATGGGGACAATTTGATTGAAATTTAAAGCAGAAATATAGCTTGGAGCAATTCATAGGGTCACAGAACCATTACCGCAATTATGTACATTATTACATGTACCTCAATCATATTTATGATGATTCGATGACAGTGTGTTAGACCGAGTGGTCATTACTGGTAGTCCGATGGGTTCGATTGTCAAGAAGTTCAATAGTTTGAGGGTCCAATAGTCCAAAGGTTCAATGGTACCCGGGTTGAGAGTATCAATTACTGTCGTACAAAGTTATTTACTTGAGACATAACATGTATTGTCGATATACATGTACACAATGAATGTTTTATCCAATTGATATTTTATGAATACATCTACTCACAAGCCCCTGGAGAAAAATACAATAATACCAATATGGACTATACCAGTGACTGGTATACTCACCGTATAGTCTATATTAGTATTTTCCCCAGGGACCTGTGTATGTAGATGTACTGATAGATGCTTCGGGGAAGATATTTTGTGTGTTATTGGGTGTCTACAATGTTACCTACATGTAACTGTCACTATAAACTGGGCATGAAGATTACAACTTGGGAGACTATTATTATTGTGGCCTCATTGCAAATGGGGGCCTCTTGGGCGGTACATGTGTATAGTTCTTCGTTGCAATTTGGATGAAAACAAAAAATCTGTGTCGATACAATTGGAACAATTTAAATGACATTTACTAGTAAAGCAGAAAAATTACTTGGACCAATTCCTGAGGTCACATAACCATTAACTCAATCATGTACAGTGCATTCGTCAGAGTGTTCATTACTAGTACATGTAGTTCGATGGGTTCGATTGTCAGGAAGTTCAATAGTTTGAGGGTTCAAATGGTCCAAGGTTCAATTGATGGTACCTAGGTTTGAAAGAATCGATTGTGTTTTACAACACATTAATTTAGTCAGTTATATACATGTATGGTAATAGTATTACCCTCATACAAAATAAATTACCCGAGACATAACATGTATTACCCATGAAAATATACACAAATGTATGCAAAATTTATGCAATTTATAGTTTACGCATACATGTACTGATGCTTTGGGGGAGATATTTTGTGTGTAAATGGGTGGCTATAGTTATACCTAACCTGACTGTCTCGCTATAAACTGGGCATGAAGATTACAAATTTTGAGACAATGTACACTCTATAATAACCAAACACCCAGGTTATCAGACTCTCGGACTAATGCACAGTACTCATGATTTCCGCTTGGATCTCACATATTTGAAAATAAAAAAAAAAGTTAGGTGAATCAGCTACATGTACTTGTACACTGTACAGGTACATGTACTTGTAAATGAAGTAAATTGAAACATTGATGCACAATTTTCAGGTGGCACGCATGATTCATACCCCTCTACTAATTTGGTAGGCGGGATTCATTTGCGCAGTTTAACCGGTATTCAGGATTCAACAAAAAGTCTGGTTCGCAGCTTTTCTAGCACAAAATTAATTTTGTTTTACTATTTTCCAGCCCAAATGATATTATAATGTAATTGTCCCCCGAAAATTTCGGGGACTATTAAAATAGCCGGTGTCCGTCCGTCCGTCTGTCTGGAACTGGTTTCCAGATGATAACTTTAGTTTCGGTTATTAGATCAAAAGCAAATTTGGTATGTGAGTTTATCAGACCAAAATAAAGATCAAGTTCGAATATGGGTTTGCTCTGCCCATTTTTGCGAGAGTTATGGCCCTTTTTTTACTTAGAATTTTGTAATTTTCTGGTTTCCGGATGATAACTTCAGTTTGTGTGATCATATCTGAAACAAATGTTATATGTAAGTTTATCAGACCAAAATACAGATCAAGTTCGAATATGGGTGTGCTCCGCACATTTTTGCGAGAGTTATGGCCCTTTTTCAACTTAGAATCTTGTCTTTTTCTGTTTTCCGGATGATAACTTCAGTTTGTGTGATCATATCTGAACCAAATTTGGTATGTGAGTTTATCAGCCCTATTAACATGTCAAGTTCGAATATGGGTTTGCTCCGCCCATATTTGCGAGAGTTGTGGCCCTTTTTCGACTTAGACTTAGGGTGGTTACACCTTCCATACTGGTGTATTCAATTGTGAGTGGCCTTTATGAGGGTGTTACCCCCCCCCCCTACAACCCATGAATACTGAATACCAGTTCACAGTTTTCTCACATTTGCTAAAATAGTATCCAAAACATCAACATATCAAGAGGTATTAGACTGAATTAGATAAAAATATATCACTTGGGTCTGTTTAGGCTGGAAAATACTCAAAATTTGTATAATTTTCTGCTACCGGTATTATATCTGCATACTAGCCTTTTTTCTGAATCATGAATGCCGGTTATATTACCGTGTGAAATCCTGGTACCAGATAACATTGGGTATGTTTATAGCATACCACCTGAAAATGGCCTGACTATCGCATACCAAAGCGGGGTGGGGTGTGTGTGACACCCTCCTTGATCATAGTCTGTATTCTGCAGGGTATGTTAACTGTTTCGAGTTGGTGCAATTAATGTGATTGTTTAATCTCTACCATCTGAAATCTATGTGTCTCTTTCCCAAATGTTCTATTTACATGTACATTTGGGGGTTTATGAGTCAAATAATAACAGGCAACATGTCCTTCTAACACTAAGAAATAATGTGTTCTTATGAACCAGGACAAAATATGACTATTTCTGGAGCATTACAGCACACTATTACAAATATATATTTGTAAGCAGTGAGATAATGACAGGAAACATGTCCTTAGACTAAGAAATAATTTTTTGGTGTGTATTTCACATCACAGCTCATGTGTATACTCACATTAGTTTATGTCATTCAAAGGGAGAAACCCATTTAGAAAGTTTAAATGAGACAAAACTACCTCACTGTAGATGTAGTTGCAAGGTACAACATGTACATGTATACTGGTAAATGACATTGGAACTAAAATAATGATTTTGTGTCCACCGGTATGCCATGTACCGGTATACATTGCAACTACATGTACATGTAACTTGCCTAACATACCATATACATGTATGCAGAGGGAATTTGCAAGTGTTTTTTAATCAAAATTTTAACCCAACTCTTGTTGTCAGTAAGTTTTAACCCATGCAGTTTAATGAGTTTATATATTTATGTATTACATGTGTTTCTATACATGTATTTTATCTTTAGTTAGTTTGTTGTCCTTGAATAAACTTGTATTGCTGCACAATCAGTTTCCTTAATGTTCTATTATACTAAAACAACTCCATTGATAACAATACCCCTGTATCCCATCCAAATCTACTTCATTGCCATCCTCTTCATTTCACTTTGGTATCCCCACCCAGGTATACCTTGGTGTTATTCACCCAGGTGTTCCTTGGTGTTTCCTACCCATGTGTACCTTGGTGTTTCTCACCCAGTTGTACCTTGGTGTTTTCTTATCCAGGTGTACATTGGTGTTTTCTTACCCAGGTGTACCTTGGTGTTTTCCTGTTTCCTTACCTGTGTGTACCTTGGGGTTTTCTAACCCAGGTGCATCTCAATGGGAAATCCACCTGGGTAAGAAAACACCAAGGTACACCGGCGTAAGAAAACACCAAGGCACACCTTGGTTGGAAACATCAAGGTACACCTGGGTGGGGAACACCCAGGTAGGAAACATCAGGGTACACCTGGGTGAATAACAGCAAGGTACACCTGGGTGGGAAACACCCAGGTATGAAACATCAGGGTACACCTGGGTGAATAACACCTAGGTACACCTGGTTGGGAAACACCCAGATAGGAAACACCAGGGTACACCTGGGTGAATAACACCAAGGTACACCTGGGTGGGAAACACCCAGGTAGGAAACACCAGGGTACACCTGGGTGGGAAACACACAGGTAGGGTACACCTAGGTGTGGTCACCTGGGCAATTACACCCAGGTGTATCCATACCAGGGTTTTTATCCAGTTTCAGGTGGGTAAATCATGGTAAAACCCAGGTTTCAGGAGGTCTTGATGGTTGGTGGATGTCTTGGTAGATAGATTTAAACCTGGGTTTCGGCCCAAAAAAAACAGGTACATTTTTATATGGGCTTGTTGTTTAATCCTTTTTCCAATCCAACAATCATTTATTCTATTCTGTTTTTATTGTCAACACTTTGTCAAATGTATATATGTTATTATGATTGGAATAAAATATGTTTACACTAAAGCATAATCGATATCATATTTTTCCACTTTTAAAGGCTTGTGGTGAAGTCAATGTGGCGTCCCTCATTTGTGATATAATCCTGACGATCACGTGCGCGTGATTTATATATTGTACTCGTATGAATGTCTAGGGGAACTTTGTCAATTTATCAATTATACCAAAATCTGAATTATGTCAATCTTGTCCACATAACTATACAATGCAGAGAACAGTAAATAATGTCAATTAAAACAGAATAAAAGAAACACGTCATTGGTATCAATTGGCGCTACTGACCTATCGATATGATAAAGAACTCAACATTCCACATTTTTATCCGATTTTATAGCCGGAAAATAACACCTGGTTCGTTCCGCATTCCGGCTATAGTTTTGAAATCGTACAAAAATGAGAAAACGTAATGAATTTTGGAAATAAGAAAACGCTGTAAATGTTCAATAAATGAAAATATTGTCAACTACCCGTCAGCCAACGATAAATGGAAGATACATAGCAAACGGCAATATGACTCAATAAACTAGAAAGTTTTATTTAGAATATTTCATTGATGGATCACATGATTAGACCGTAAAAAATGAAACTCTGTATTCATCTGTGATGCTCAACGCAAATCATTTGCGCTTAAGCGCAAATATGTGTCTATCAATTTATTTGCGCTTAAGCGCAAATACCTAACACTCCCTTACTTCCCTTTGATTGTGAATGATTGAGTCCACCTCATAGTTAATTATGATGGGCCCATAGTAATAGCCCCATACAGACTCGAAGTTGAAGAAAAAACATATTTCCATATGCATATCAGCATCTCAGTCCCTGGTGTCCCGGGAATTGGTGTCTCACTCCCAGAGCTCTAGTATATTTTATTAAAGGGTTATGTCCTGCACAGATATATACCATTCCATGGCCATAAAAAGGGAATTAGGTGTTACCATGGCTTGCTTCCTTCATGTGGTGTACTTATTGACTTGAAATAGGGGGGAAAACCCTATTTTCATATTATCAGCATCCCTGTCCCCAAGAATTTGTGTCTCCATCACAGAGATCAAGTATATTTTATAAATGAGACATATCCTGCACATATCTATACCATTTCCATGTCATAAAAGGGATCTAGTGGTTACTGTGGGATTGCTTCCCTCATATGGTGGGCCTATATCTGACTTGAGTGATGTGTTTAGGCCTGTGCCATTTAAAATTAATTCAGTGGGGAATCAATGAATATTAATTTTTATTTGCGCTTAAGCGCAAATATGATCTATTTGCGCTTAAGCGCAAATGATTTGCGCTTTTAAAAGCGTAAATGATTTGCCCTTAAGCGCAAATGATAGAGGTTATTTGCGCTTAAGCGCAAATATTTGCGCTTAAGCGTAAATAAATAATAAATGTGAAAAGGGCCTCCGATAGTTAGCATCATATCGCACGTTTCTAACTTGATTTTCACATGGCACAAATGTACATTTTTACATTTCCACAGCTAATATTGCTACTTGTGCTAACAATGTTTATTAAAATGGTCAAATGTCACAGTCAAGATATGAGATGCATTAGAGCATCCTACAAATAGTCCTTGAATGTCCACTGTATGAGAGTTTCTCTTGATTGTTATCTTAACTAGCACTTTAACTATCATGAGTAACCATGAAAACCCCATGCACACTCTTTTTAATTTTGGAAATGAGGATCAGACAACAAGCCCGAGGGCTTATATGAAGTCCTCTCCTCTTTGACGTCATGCCCCTTCCCCAATAAGTGAGGGATGGGTTTCAGTCAGACGGGAAGTAATGATGGTTTTGGAGAAGTAGTCCGAGATATATAATTAAATTTGAGTTATGGATATAGAGCATATAGAGTTAGGGATAGCATGGTGTATAGGGAGAGATAGAGAGAGAGAGAGACCTATCGTATCCGTCCCTCCAAATAACGTAGACACAATTTGGAGGTTAGTGTAAACATATTTAGAAATAATGTTTTTTAAATGAGAAGTAACTAAGTTTGTGTTGGGGATGGAAACAGCGGGAAGATAGTGTTAGGGGTAGCAGGAGACAGAGAGAGAGAAAGATATATATAGAGAGAGATATCGAAAGAGAGAGAGAGGTGGGTGAGAAAGTAGGGGGACAGAGTTTTCAATAATTGAGTTGTTGCGTGATAAAAATGATGCTCGTAGTAACATGCACGCGTCAGGCTCCATGGGAGGGGGTCAATCGCAATGGCCAATTCATATTTAAATGGGGTTCACTGTGAATATCGCTGCATGCTTCATGTGGAATCATTTCACGTATATGCAGGATAGTGACAAGTAAGTAACTTACAAAATAATCGTGATCGGAAGACATTTAGTACTACATATATAATGGGGAACATCGTGCTGTCGCATAACGCGGTCGGAATCCAAAGCAATTTGTTACCCATACAGATCATGGAAATCTTTTTGTTCTCATAATATATGTCTGTACTGCATTAAATATTTGTTTGTTTTCGCGAAGACTAAGCTCCCTTGACCCCCGCATTAGTGTATTCTCAGATAAGGCAACATTTGGTAGGGAGTCATATAGTTCTCTTCTGTGCTCTTGATAAAATGTACATTCAAAGAGATAGTGGTAAATTGTCTCAAATTCCCCACATAAACAGAAGGGGGAAATTTTTACATGGTTATCTGTCAGGTCACCACTCAGGTGGCTGCAGTTCAATCTTAACCGGGTATGGAGGATATGAGATTTGCGACATTTACTATGATAAAAATAGGCAGGTGGGCGTATATTTTCACTGTTCAGTTCCTTTTTGAAGTCTTCGATTGTACTGCTGCTCTTTGTAGTTTCTGACAGTTTGTTCCATTCGGTAATTGCAGATGGTAAGAAAGAATCCATATAATAGTCATAATTAATATTCGAGGGTAGTCTTATATGTTCAAACCTGAAGTTATATCTGGAATTATTTGCCTGAACTGGTCGTACATAATTTCTTTAAATTGATGGAGCAGTTCCGCGTATCATTTTAAAAAATTGGCATAGCTTGTGTTTTCTACGACGTGAAGAGAGGAGTTCCCAGCCAGTTTCTGACAAAAGGCACGCATTACTCGTACTGATGGTTGCACCTGTTACTATTCGGGCCATTTCGTATTGTACCTTTTCAATATCGTCACTAAGATAATCAGGGCAGTTATCCCACACAGGGGAGGCATATTCCAGTATTGGTCGGATAAATGTGTAATGTATATATGTTTACGTACTAAATTCACTCGACCCCATGCTTTATCAAGCATAGATCTGATGTGGATACCCCATGAGCCCATGTTATCGAAAGTAAGTCCCAGATGTTTATGGCTGTCAACCTCGACAATTGTCGCGGCTCCCATGGTCAGATGGGGTGATATACTGATGTTATATGTCATTGACTTAATTACCCCCCCCCCCGATAGGTGGGATATTTAATACGTGATTTTGCGTTTACCCTGTGCCAATAGATTTCGACTGTGTCAATAGATGGACATCATGGAGTAAATGTTAGCCCGAAAGTAATATTACTGTTCTTTGTTATCATATGGAATCGTATTGATCCAGCCCTGAATCGCAGAATACCAGCCAAAAATATTGACAGTGTGTCGTGAATAAAAACCTCGCCAAGCTGCTATGATCCGAATCAGCCCGGACCCACGCATTGTTTTTATGTGGGATTTTAGAGACAAGAACAGTGCGGGATTTCATGAAACCTTTATAGGCAGTGTTTGGGGCCGCGGTCACACAGAAGTGTGGCGATATTAACCCCTACTTTCCAGACTTTCTATATGGTATCTGCATACAAAATTTACATCACATGACAGACTGTCCAGACCTCCCCCCCCCATGTCGCCATCGTACCACGAATAACTCCACGGATATATGTAGCAAAACTACCATCGACTATATTAGCATAGAAACAAGTGGGAATCGCCCACCAAAGCCATGCCAGGCAATTAGCACTCGAAGTGGGAGAGTGGCTAAAATGCAAGCTTGGCGCCAAGCTTGGCAGTTTTTAAGGCAGGTGACTAAAAGACAAGCTTGGCGTTTTCAAATTTTGCTTGTTATCATATCGCCATTTGAACTATTTGTTATTTTTCTATGTATACATTGTAAATGTGACGTTCTGTTTTTTCGTTCTAATAAAATATTGTTAACACTCTTAAAAGTTATCTATACCGTCTGTGTATATACAGTCGCCCTATACTATACATAGAACATGTATAGGGTAGTCAATAAAGAGCGTTTGTTGAAGCATTTATTGCGAGGGTCTTAATTGCAACTAAGAGTCCTTTAACATCATGCCTCCATTTAAAAAAACTGGTAATTTGTTTACTTAGAAGCCACAACATGCATGTTAGATTTGACAATTCCAATTAACAAAAATATTCATGATGCATAATGCCCCATTATCATTATGTTTGTACAGTCTGTCAGGATGACTGAGGTGTCACTGGCTTTAAAGATTATCCCGCACGAAGAGCTGTGTTAATTTTCTATTGTTTATGGTGTTCATTAATTTGCTTCAGATACTAATGAAATAATGCGGTTATGCTGATAATCTGAAATTCAGTGATTTCATTGGCCTTAGCACAGTGTGGTGCGAACACATCTCATCTTTGGTCGCCAAAAAAACTAAACTAAACAAAACACAAGGCAAAGATGGCATGTATTCCAATAAAATGTGTGCGCGCAGTGTTCGTGATATACGAGAGACTACACAATCATGGATTTAATTAAAATTCGAGTTTCACACGTAAGTGTTTATATAAGTCTATAAAAAAAATTGGGTATTATTTCCAACAGTCTGACCATTGACATATTCATGCGTTCAAACCAGTTAATCTATTTTGTAACTTGGCTTTTAGTCGCCGGGCTCCGGCATCTGGGCTTTTAGTCACAACTGAAGTGCGAATATTTTGGAGCGAATTTCTGCAACAATTTCACCGCGTGGTGGACCCATTTGGAAAAAAATACATTCCCTGTGTCTAATCCTACATTTTGATATACTATACGCCCCATTATATTGAATATACCAGCTGAAATCGATCGTGTAAATGTAAACATCGAGTCTATTTTTAGCTGTTTTATCGGCGCTTGTTTGCGTTTCGCTATTACAGTTTTCGCACTAAAACAGCCATATTGTAGATAAAAACGAGTGCACAGTATTCCACTGCGTTATTTGATACCTAAAACTTGGTGTTTGCTAGCGTATTCGTCGAGAAATCTAAATTCTAAACATTAATGTCGAACGCAGTTTTTCGTGTTTGTGGCATTTTATGTTAGGTCAGTTTTCGACCGAATAATGCAACTTCCGGTGTCCGTTCAGTGGCGGGGTTAATATGTTTGGATAGGGCGAATATCGGCCTTTCGTTAGACACCAAAATGAGCGCCCTACGCCCTGTATTCCTCGAGATATCGGCCGTTCCACGCAATTTGAAATTCCGTTCCGCAGATTGCCATGCTATCCCAAATTTCACCCCATGTTAGGTCAGTTTTCGATCAAATAATGCAACTTCTGGTGTCCGGTCAGTGGCGGGGTTAATATGTGTGGATAGGGCGAATGTGGGCCTTTCGTTAGACACCAACATGAGCGCCCTACGCCCTGTATTCCTCGAGATATCGGCCGTTCCACGCAATTTGAAATTCTGTTCCGCAGATTGTCGTTCTATTCCATATTCCATCCCATTCCGCAGATTGTCATGTCCCGAATTTTCGCCGATTTCTCGTTTCTAAAACACGTTCCATCTAGTTTTTATGTAAAAACGTGTAAAATGATTATCATTCTTCACAAATATACTCGAACTTGGCGGTTTTGAATATTTTATTTTAAGAAGTTTTGACATTTGATGACCGACCACCGAACCGCCAAGCTCGAATTTTAAATCAAAATATGAAGCTGAATTTCCTGAGATTTCTCGTTTCTAAAACATGTCCCAGCTATTTTTCATGTAAAAACATGTAAAATGATTATCGTTATTCACATATATACTCGAGCTTGGCGGTTTTTAACATTGAGTACTTAGAATTTTCGACTTTTATATGACCGCCCACCGAACCGCCAAGCTCGAATAAAAAATCAAAATATTAAGCTGAATTTTCGCCGATTTCTCGTTTCTAAAACACGTTCCATCTAGTTTTTATGTAAAAACGTGTAAAATGATTATCATTCTTCACAAATATAATCGGGCTTGGCGGTTTTGAACATTATATACAAAGAATATTTGACTTTTAGATGACCGACCACCGAACCGCCAAGCTCGAATAAAAAATCAAAATATTAAGCTGAATTTTCGCCGATTTCTCGTTTCTAAAACACGTTCCATCTAGTTTTTATGTAAAAACGTGTAAAATGATTATCATTCTTCACAAATATAATCGGGCTTGGCGGTTTTGAACATTATATACGAAGAATTTTTTACTTTTAGATGACCGACCACCGAACCGCCAAGCTCGAATAAAAAATCAAAATATTAAGCTGAATTTCGGCCGATTTCTCGTTTCTAAAACACGTTCCAACTAGTTTTTATGTAAAAACATGTAAAATGATTATCATTCGTCACAAATATACTCGAGCTTGGCGGTTTTGAATATTTTATATTAAGAAGTTTTGACATTTGATGACCGACCACCGAACCGCCAAGCTCGAATTTTAAATCAAAATATGAAGCTGAATTTCCTGAGATTTCTCGTTTCTAAAACATGTCCCAGCTATTTTTCATGTAAAAACATGTAAAATTATTATTTTGTATGACCGCCCACCGAACCGCCAAGCCAAGGCAAAATGATACCCAGACCAAACCGAGGCAAAATGATACCCACCAAATATTGTCAACGTGTACCCATTAATGATCGTCCATGCAACTAATCAAACTTGTTCAATTATGTTATATTCTTGTTTCGATGTAGCATTGTGATTTAAATGGCACGTGTGTGGAACGGTCACAATGATAATATACATGAATTCCAGAGGGAAAACTGTAATATAATTTAATTCTCCATCCACATTAAATTATTATTATTATACTTCCATATTTTAATATGGAAGTATATTGTTATTCAATTTTTTATTTTTCCTATTATTATTATGCTTCTTAATATATTTTGTAACTCTTATATCTCAGAAAGTTTAAAAGGTGGAACATTGAAATTTGGTAGGTTTACGTACCTTGCCAAGCTACATGGAATCGAAGCATTTAGGTTTATGTCCCAACTTGCTTTCCAGAGTTATGCCCCTTACAAATTTTTTTTGGAAAATGTTTGTGGCCAGATCTTCTCCTATAAAAAGCAAAGCAGCTGAATTCGGTTCTCGTAATCGTGTTAACTAACGAAAGGGTACAAATCGGGGAAATTTTCACCAAGGTCCGAAAACAATTTTTGACCTGGGGAGGGGTGCAAAATTTGTCAAATTTTTTCTTGTCACCGATTCCAACCATTTTTACTGTCATGTATCTATACGACGTTCTGATGCTAATCGTGAAAGAATTTTGTAAATCGGTTGAGAAATGGCCAAGTTATAAAACATCAAAAAATGTACTAATAAAGTCCATGTGTAGAAAGTGCTTGTGCCCAGATCTTCTCCTAGACGAAGCGCAACAGCTGGATTTGGTCTATGTGAGCGCCTTAAACATAGACAGAAGACCAAACCACGAAATTTTGACAAAGGTCCGCTCAAATTTTTCCGGGCTAGGGGAGGGGCAAAATTTGTCAATTTTTTTTTGTCGCCGATTTGAACCAAAATGGTTGTGAGGTATATATAAGATGTACTGAGTGTCATTATGAGTGAATTTTATGAATCGGTTGACAAATGTAGAAATTGTGGCCCCTTCCTTTTCTTCAAGTTTACAGAAAATGCACTATGAATTTAAATTCCTTCAACCAATCGTCACGTATTTGGTGTCATTCAGTGGGGAAATTTTAGTACTTCTAAACGATTACCCACTTGCCGTAACATGTTGATGGAGGCCAGAGATATTCGAAAAGTATGTACTGAACAACATACATATTGGCCTACATAGTAAAATATCGCCACAATACCTCACCAGAACCCTGCTAAATATTAAAGGGGCATCAAATACGAACACAATGACGCAAAAATTAGCTCGATATCTCGAAAATTGGACGATATATGGCGAATTTTCTACCCGCGTCGTCAAATTTCGAGGCATGGGTGGGGGTCACAACAGAACGTTCCAACTGAACACAGAAATGTCAATAAACCATACTATCGACATTCCAATCAATTCCGCGCGATTCCCTTATTATACTTCCATATTTTAATATGGAAGTATATTGTTATTCAATTTTTTATTTTTCCTATTATTATTATGCTTCTTAATATATTTTGTAACTCTTATATCTCAGAAAGTTTAAAAGGTGGAACATTGAAATTTGGTAGGTTTACGTACCTTGCCAAGCTACATGGAATCGAAGCATTTAGGTTTATGTCCCAACTTGCTTTCCAGAGTTATGCCCCTTACAAATTTTTTTTGGAAAATGTTTGTGGCCAGATCTTCTCCTATAAAAAGCAAAGCAGCTGAATTCGGTTCTCGTAATCGTGTTAACTAACGAAAGGGTACAAATCGGGGAAATTTTCACCAAGGTCCGAAAACAATTTTTGACCTGGGGAGGGGTGCAAAATTTGTCAAATTTTTTCTTGTCACCGATTCCAACCATTTTTACTGTCGTGTATCTATACGACGTTCTGATGCTAATCGTGAAAGAATTTTGTAAATCGGTTGAGAAATGGCCAAGTTATAAAACATCAAAAAATGTACTAATAAAGTCCATGTGTAGAAAGTGCTTGTGCCCAGATCTTCTCCTAGACGAAGCGCAACAGCTGGATTTGGTCTATGTGAGCGCCTTAAACATAGACAGAAGACCAAACCACGAAATTTTGACAAAGGTCCGCTCAAATTTTTCCGGGCTAGGGGAGGGGCAAAATTTGTCAATTTTTTTTTGTCGCCGATTTGAACCAAAATGGTTGTGAGGTATATATAAGATGTACTGAGTGTCATTATGAGTGAATTTTATGAATCGGTTGACAAATGTAGAAATTGTGGCCCCTTCCTTTTCTTCAAGTTTACAGAAAATGCACTATGAATTTAAATTCCTTCAACCAATCGTCACGTATTTGGTGTCATTCAGTGGGGAAATTTTAGTACTTCTAAACGATTACCCACTTGCCGTAACATGTTGATGGAGGCCAGAGATATTCGAAAAGTATGTACTGAACAACATACATATTGGCCTACATAGTAAAATATCGCCACAATACCTCACCAGAACCCTGCTAAATATTAAAGGGGCATCAAATACGAACACAATGACGCAAAAATTAGCTCGATATCTCGAAAATTGGACGATATATGGCGAATTTTCTACCCGCGTCGTCAAATTTCGAGGCATGGGTGGGGGTCACAACAGAACGTTCCAACTGAACACAGAAATGTCAATAAACCATACTATCGACATTCCAATCAATTCCGCGCGATTCCCTTATTATACTTCCATATTTTAATATGGAAGTATATTGTTATTCAATTTTTTATTTTTCCTATTATTATTATGCTTCTTAATATATTTTGTAACTCTTATATCTCAGAAAGTTTAAAAGGTGGAACATTGAAATTTGGTAGGTTTACGTACCTTGCCAAGCTACATGGAATCGAAGCATTTAGGTTTATGTCCCAACTTGCTTTCCAGAGTTATGCCCCTTACAAATTTTTTTTGGAAAATGTTTGTGGCCAGATCTTCTCCTATAAAAAGCAAAGCAGCTGAATTCGGTTCTCGTAATCGTGTTAACTAACGAAAGGGTACAAATCGGGGAAATTTTCACCAAGGTCCGAAAACAATTTTTGACCTGGGGAGGGGTGCAAAATTTGTCAAATTTTTTCTTGTCACCGATTCCAACCATTTTTACTGTCGTGTATCTATACGACGTTCTGATGCTAATCGTGAAAGAATTTTGTAAATCGGTTGAGAAATGGCCAAGTTATAAAACATCAAAAAATGTACTAATAAAGTCCATGTGTAGAAAGTGCTTGTGCCCAGATCTTCTCCTAGACGAAGCGCAACAGCTGGATTTGGTCTATGTGAGCGCCTTAAACATAGACAGAAGACCAAACCACGAAATTTTGACAAAGGTCCGCTCAAATTTTTCCGGGCTAGGGGAGGGGCAAAATTTGTCAATTTTTTTTTGTCGCCGATTTGAACCAAAATGGTTGTGAGGTATATATAAGATGTACTGAGTGTCATTATGAGTGAATTTTATGAATCGGTTGACAAATGTACAAATTGTGGCCCCTTCCTTTTCTTCAAGTTTACAGAAAATGCACTATGAATTTAAATTCCTTCAACCAATCGTCACGTATTTGGTGTCATTCAGTGGGGAAATTTTAGTACTTCTAAACGATTACCCACTTGCCGTAACATGTTGATGGAGGCCAGAGATATTCGAAAAGTATGTACTGAACAACATACATATTGGCCTACATAGTAAAATATCGCCACAATACCTCACCAGAACCCTGCTAAATATTAAAGGGGCATCAAATACGAACACAATGACGCAAAAATTAGCTCGATATCTCGAAAATTGGACGATATATGGCGAATTTTCTACCCGCGTCGTCAAATTTCGAGGCATGGGTGGGGGTCACAACAGAACGTTCCAACTGAACACAGAAATGTCAATAAACCATACTATCGACATTCCAATCAATTCCGCGCGATTCCCTTATTATACTTCCATATTTTAATATGGAAGTATATTGTTATTCAATTTTTTATTTTTCCTATTATTATTATGCTTCTTAATATATTTTGTAACTCTTATATCTCAGAAAGTTTAAAAGGTGGAACATTGAAATTTGGTAGGTTTACGTACCTTGCCAAGCTACATGGAATCGAAGCATTTAGGTTTATGTCCCAACTTGCTTTCCAGAGTTATGCCCCTTACAAATTTTTTTTGGAAAATGTTTGTGGCCAGATCTTCTCCTATAAAAAGCAAAGCAGCTGAATTCGGTTCTCGTAATCGTGTTAACTAACGAAAGGGTACAAATCGGGGAAATTTTCACCAAGGTCCGAAAACAATTTTTGACCTGGGGAGGGGTGCAAAATTTGTCAAATTTTTTCTTGTCACCGATTCCAACCATTTTTACTGTCGTGTATCTATACGACGTTCTGATGCTAATCGTGAAAGAATTTTGTAAATCGGTTGAGAAATGGCCAAGTTATAAAACATCAAAAAATGTACTAATAAAGTCCATGTGTAGAAAGTGCTTGTGCCCAGATCTTCTCCTAGACGAAGCGCAACAGCTGGATTTGGTCTATGTGAGCGCCTTAAACATAGACAGAAGACCAAACCACGAAATTTTGACAAAGGTCCGCTCAAATTTTTCCGGGCTAGGGGAGGGGCAAAATTTGTCAATTTTTTTTTGTCGCCGATTTGAACCAAAATGGTTGTGATGTATATATAAGATGTACTGAGTGTCATTATGAGTGAATTTTATGAATCGGTTGACAAATGTAGAAATTGTGGCCCCTTCCTTTTCTTCAAGTTTACAGAAAATGCACTATGAATTTAAATTCCTTCAACCAATCGTCACGTATTTGGTGTCATTCAGTGGGGAAATTTTAGTACTTCTAAACGATTACCCACTTGCCGTAACATGTTGATGGAGGCCAGAGATATTCGAAAAGTATGTACTGAACAACATACATATTGGCCTACATAGTAAAATATCGCCACAATACCTCACCAGAACCCTGCTAAATATTAAAGGGGCATCAAATACGAACACAATGACGCAAAAATTAGCTCGATATCTCGAAAATTGGACGATATATGGCGAATTTTCTACCCGCGTCGTCAAATTTCGAGGCATGGGTGGGGGTCACAACAGAACGTTCCAACTGAACACAGAAATGTCAATAAACCATACTATCGACATTCCAATCAATTCCGCGCGATTCCCTTATTATACTTCCATATTTTAATATGGAAGTATATTGTTATTCAATTTTTTATTTTTCCTATTATTATTATGCTTCTTAATATATTTTGTAACTCTTATATCTCTGAAAGTTTAAAAGGTGGAACATTGAAATTTGGTAGGTTTACGTACCTTGCCAAGCTACATGGAATCGAAGCATTTAGGTTTATGTCCCAACTTGCTTTCCAGAGTTATGCCCCTTACAAATTTTTTTTGGAAAATGTTTGTGGCCAGATCTTCTCCTATAAAAAGCAAAGCAGCTGAATTCGGTTCTCGTAATCGTGTTAACTAACGAAAGGGTACAAATCGGGGAAATTTTCACCAAGGTCCGAGAACAATTTTTGACCTGGGGAGGGGTGCAAAATTTGTCAAATTTTTTCTTGTCACCGATTCCAACCATTTTTACTGTCGTGTATCTATACGACGTTCTGATGCTAATCGTGAAAGAATTTTGTAAATCGGTTGAGAAATGGCCAAGTTATAAAACATCAAAAAATGTACTAATAAAGTCCATGTGTAGAAAGTGCTTGTGCCCAGATCTTCTCCTAGACGAAGCGCAACAGCTGGATTTGGTCTATGTGAGCGCCTTAAACATAAACAGAAGACCAAACCACGAAATTTTGACAAAGGTTCGCTCAAATTTTTCCGGGCTAGGGGAGGGGCAAAATTTGTCAATTTTTTTTTGTCGCCGATTTGAACCAAAATGGTTGTGAGGTATATATAAGATGTACTGAGTGTCATTATGAGTGAATTTTATGAATCGGTTGACAAATGTAGAAATTGTGGCCCCTTCCTTTTCTTCAAGTTTACAGAAAATGCACTATGAATTTAAATTCCTTCAACCAATCGTCACGTATTTGGTGTCATTCAGTGGGGAAATTTTAGTACTTCTAAACGATTACCCACTTGCCGTAACATGTTGATGGAGGCCAGAGATATTCGAAAAGTATGTACTGAACAACATACATATTGGCCTACATAGTAAAATATCGCCACAATACCTCACCAGAACCCTGCTAAATATTAAAGGGGCATCAAATACGAACACAATGACGCAAAAATTAGCTCGATATCTCGAAAATTGGACGATATATGGCGAATTTTCTACCCGCGTCGTCAAATTTCGAGGCATGGGTGGGGGTCACAACAGAACGTTCCAACTGAACACAGAAATGTCAATAAACCATACTATCGACATTCCAATCAATTCCGCGCGATTCCCTTATTATACTTCCATATTTTAATATGGAAGTATATTGTTATTCAATTTTTTATTTTTCCTATTATTATTATGCTTCTTAATATATTTTGTAACTCTTATATCTCAGAAAGTTTAAAAGGTGGAACATTGAAATTTGGTAGGTTTACGTACCTTGCCAAGCTACATGGAATCGAAGCATTTAGGTTTATGTCCCAACTTGCTTTCCAGAGTTATGCCCCTTACAAATTTTTTTTGGAAAATGTTTGTGGCCAGATCTTCTCCTATAAAAAGCAAAGCAGCTGAATTCGGTTCTCGTAATCGTGTTAACTAACGAAAGGGTACAAATCGGGGAAATTTTCACCAAGGTCCGAAAACAATTTTTGACCTGGGGAGGGGTGCAAAATTTGTCAAATTTTTTCTTGTCACCGATTCCAACCATTTTTACTGTCGTGTATCTATACGACGTTCTGATGCTAATCGTGAAAGAATTTTGTAAATCGGTTGAGAAATGGCCAAGTTATAAAACATCAAAAAATGTACTAATAAAGTCCATGTGTAGAAAGTGCTTGTGCCCAGATCTTCTCCTAGACGAAGCGCAACAGCTGGATTTGGTCTATGTGAGCGCCTTAAACATAGACAGAAGACCAAACCACGAAATTTTGACAAAGGTCCGCTCAAATTTTTCCGGGCTAGGGGAGGGGCAAAATTTGTCAATTTTTTTTTGTCGCCGATTTGAACCAAAATGGTTGTGAGGTATATATAAGATGTACTGAGTGTCATTATGAGTGAATTTTATGAATCGGTTGACAAATGTACAAATTGTGGCCCCTTCCTTTTCTTCAAGTTTACAGAAAATGCACTATGAATTTAAATTCCTTCAACCAATCGTCACGTATTTGGTGTCATTCAGTGGGGAAATTTTAGTACTTCTAAACGATTACCCACTTGCCGTAACATGTTGATGGAGGCCAGAGATATTCGAAAAGTATGTACTGAACAACATACATATTGGCCTACATAGTAAAATATCGCCACAATACCTCACCAGAACCCTGCTAAATATTAAAGGGGCATCAAATACGAACACAATGACGCAAAAATTAGCTCGATATCTCGAAAATTGGACGATATATGGCGAATTTTCTACCCGCGTCGTCAAATTTCGAGGCATGGGTGGGGGTCACAACAGAACGTTCCAACTGAACACAGAAATGTCAATAAACCATACTATCGACATTCCAATCAATTCCGCGCGATTCCCTTATTATACTTCCATATTTTAATATGGAAGTATATTGTTATTCAATTTTTTATTTTTCCTATTATTATTATGCTTCTTAATATATTTTGTAACTCTTATATCTCAGAAAGTTTAAAAGGTGGAACATTGAAATTTGGTAGGTTTACGTACCTTGCCAAGCTACATGGAATCGAAGCATTTAGGTTTATGTCCCAACTTGCTTTCCAGAGTTATGCCCCTTACAAATTTTTTTTGGAAAATGTTTGTGGCCAGATCTTCTCCTATAAAAAGCAAAGCAGCTGAATTCGGTTCTCGTAATCGTGTTAACTAACGAAAGGGTACAAATCGGGGAAATTTTCACCAAGGTCCGAAAACAATTTTTGACCTGGGGAGGGGTGCAAAATTTGTCAAATTTTTTCTTGTCACCGATTCCAACCATTTTTACTGTCGTGTATCTATACGACGTTCTGATGCTAATCGTGAAAGAATTTTGTAAATCGGTTGAGAAATGGCCAAGTTATAAAACATCAAAAAATGTACTAATAAAGTCCATGTGTAGAAAGTGCTTGTGCCCAGATCTTCTCCTAGACGAAGCGCAACAGCTGGATTTGGTCTATGTGAGCGCCTTAAACATAGACAGAAGACCAAACCACGAAATTTTGACAAAGGTCCGCTCAAATTTTTCCGGGCTAGGGGAGGGGCAAAATTTGTCAATTTTTTTTTGTCGCCGATTTGAACCAAAATGGTTGTGAGGTATATATAAGATGTACTGAGTGTCATTATGAGTGAATTTTATGAATCGGTTGACAAATGTAGAAATTGTGGCCCCTTCCTTTTCTTCAAGTTTACAGAAAATGCACTATGAATTTAAATTCCTTCAACCAATCGTCACGTATTTGGTGTCATTCAGTGGGGAAATTTTAGTACTTCTAAACGATTACCCACTTGCCGTAACATGTTGATGGAGGCCAGAGATATTCGAAAAGTATGTACTGAACAACATACATATTGGCCTACATAGTAAAATATCGCCACAATACCTCACCAGAACCCTGCTAAATATTAAAGGGGCATCAAATACGAACACAATGACGCAAAAATTAGCTCGATATCTCGAAAATTGGACGATATATGGCGAATTTTCTACCCGCGTCGTCAAATTTCGAGGCATGGGTGGGGGTCACAACAGAACGTTCCAACTGAACACAGAAATGTCAATAAACCATACTATCGACATTCCAATCAATTCCGCGCGATTCCCTTATTATACTTCCATATTTTAATATGGAAGTATATTGTTATTCAATTTTTTATTTTTCCTATTATTATTATGCTTCTTAATATATTTTGTAACTCTTATATCTCAGAAAGTTTAAAAGGTGGAACATTGAAATTTGGTAGGTTTACGTACCTTGCCAAGCTACATGGAATCGAAGCATTTAGGTTTATGTCCCAACTTGCTTTCCAGAGTTATGCCCCTTACAAATTTTTTTTGGAAAATGTTTGTGGCCAGATCTTCTCCTATAAAAAGCAAAGCAGCTGAATTCGGTTCTCGTAATCGTGTTAACTAACAAAAGGGTACAAATCGGGGAAATTTTCACCAAGGTCCGAAAACAATTTTTGACCTGGGGAGGGGTGCAAAATTTGTCAAATTTTTTCTTGTCACCGATTCCAACCATTTTTACTGTCGTGTATCTATACGACGTTCTGATGCTAATCGTGAAAGAATTTTGTAAATCGGTTGAGAAATGGCCAAGTTATAAAACATCAAAAAATGTACTAATAAAGTCCATGTGTAGAAAGTGCTTGTGCCCAGATCTTCTCCTAGACGAAGCGCAACAGCTGGATTTGGTCTATGTGAGCGCCTTAAACATAGACAGAAGACCAAACCACGAAATTTTGACAAAGGTCCGCTCAAATTTTTCCGGGCTAGGGGAGGGGCAAAATTTGTCAATTTTTTTTTGTCGCCGATTTGAACCAAAATGGTTGTGAGGTATATATAAGATGTACTGAGTGTCATTATGAGTGAATTTTATGAATCGGTTGACAAATGTAGAAATTGTGGCCCCTTCCTTTTCTTCAAGTTTACAGAAAATGCACTATGAATTTAAATTCCTTCAACCAATCGTCACGTATTTGGTGTCATTCAGTGGGGAAATTTTAGTACTTCTAAACGATTACCCACTTGCCGTAACATGTTGATGGAGGCCAGAGATATTCGAAAAGTATGTACTGAACAACATACATATTGGCCTACATAGTAAAATATCGCCACAATACCTCACCAGAACCCTGCTAAATATTAAAGGGGCATCAAATACGAACACAATGACGCAAAAATTAGCTCGATATCTCGAAAATTGGACGATATATGGCGAATTTTCTACCCGCGTCGTCAAATTTCGAGGCATGGGTGGGGGTCACAACAGAACGTTCCAACTGAACACAGAAATGTCAATAAACCATACTATCGACATTCCAATCAATTCCGCGCGATTCCCTTATTATACTTCCATATTTTAATATGGAAGTATATTGTTATTCAATTTTTTATTTTTCCTATTATTATTATGCTTCTTAATATATTTTGTAACTCTTATATCTCAGAAAGTTTAAAAGGTGGAACATTGAAATTTGGTAGGTTTACGTACCTTGCCAAGCTACATGGAATCGAAGCATTTAGGTTTATGTCCCAACTTGCTTTCCAGAGTTATGCCCCTTACAAATTTTTTTTGGAAAATGTTTGTGGCCAGATCTTCTCCTATAAAAAGCAAAGCAGCTGAATTCGGTTCTCGTAATCGTGTTAACTAACGAAAGGGTACAAATCGGGGAAATTTTCACCAAGGTCCGAAAACAATTTTTGACCTGGGGAGGGGTGCAAAATTTGTCAAATTTTTTCTTGTCACCGATTCCAACCATTTTTACTGTCGTGTATCTATACGACGTTCTGATGCTAATCGTGAAAGAATTTTGTAAATCGGTTGAGAAATGGCCAAGTTATAAAACATCAAAAAATGTACTAATAAAGTCCATGTGTAGAAAGTGCTTGTGCCCAGATCTTCTCCTAGACGAAGCGCAACAGCTGGATTTGGTCTATGTGAGCGCCTTAAACATAGACAGAAGACCAAACCACGAAATTTTGACAAAGGTCCGCTCAAATTTTTCCGGGCTAGGGGAGGGGCAAAATTTGTCAATTTTTTTTTGTCGCCGATTTGAACCAAAATGGTTGTGAGGTATATATAAGATGTACTGAGTGTCATTATGAGTGAATTTTATGAATCGGTTGACAAATGTACAAATTGTGGCCCCTTCCTTTTCTTCAAGTTTACAGAAAATGCACTATGAATTTAAATTCCTTCAACCAATCGTCACGTATTTGGTGTCATTCAGTGGGGAAATTTTAGTACTTCTAAACGATTACCCACTTGCCGTAACATGTTGATGGAGGCCAGAGATATTCGAAAAGTATGTACTGAACAACATACATATTGGCCTACATAGTAAAATATCGCCACAATACCTCACCAGAACCCTGCTAAATATTAAAGGGGCATCAAATACGAACACAATGACGCAAAAATTAGCTCGATATCTCGAAAATTGGACGATATATGGCGAATTTTCTACCCGCGTCGTCAAATTTCGAGGCATGGGTGGGGGTCACAACAGAACGTTCCAACTGAACACAGAAATGTCAATAAACCATACTATCGACATTCCAATCAATTCCGCGCGATTCCCTTATTATACTTCCATATTTTAATATGGAAGTATATTGTTATTCAATTTTTTATTTTTCCTATTATTATTATGCTTCTTAATATATTTTGTAACTCTTATATCTCAGAAAGTTTAAAAGGTGGAACATTGAAATTTGGTAGGTTTACGTACCTTGCCAAGCTACATGGAATCGAAGCATTTAGGTTTATGTCCCAACTTGCTTTCCAGAGTTATGCCCCTTACAAATTTTTTTTGGAAAATGTTTGTGGCCAGATCTTCTCCTATAAAAAGCAAAGCAGCTGAATTCGGTTCTCGTAATCGTGTTAACTAACGAAAGGGTACAAATCGGGGAAATTTTCACCAAGGTCCGAAAACAATTTTTGACCTGGGGAGGGGTGCAAAATTTGTCAAATTTTTTCTTGTCACCGATTCCAACCATTTTTACTGTCGTGTATCTATACGACGTTCTGATGCTAATCGTGAAAGAATTTTGTAAATCGGTTGAGAAATGGCCAAGTTATAAAACATCAAAAAATGTACTAATAAAGTCCATGTGTAGAAAGTGCTTGTGCCCAGATCTTCTCCTAGACGAAGCGCAACAGCTGGATTTGGTCTATGTGAGCGCCTTAAACATAGACAGAAGACCAAACCACGAAATTTTGACAAAGGTCCGCTCAAATTTTTCCGGGCTAGGGGAGGGGCAAAATTTGTCAATTTTTTTTTGTCGCCGATTTGAACCAAAATGGTTGTGAGGTATATATAAGATGTACTGAGTGTCATTATGAGTGAATTTTATGAATCGGTTGACAAATGTACAAATTGTGGCCCCTTCCTTTTCTTCAAGTTTACAGAAAATGCACTATGAATTTAAATTCCTTCAACCAATCGTCACGTATTTGGTGTCATTCAGTGGGGAAATTTTAGTACTTCTAAACGATTACCCACTTGCCGTAACATGTTGATGGAGGCCAGAGATATTCGAAAAGTATGTACTGAACAACATACATATTGGCCTACATAGTAAAATATCGCCACAATACCTCACCAGAACCCTGCTAAATATTAAAGGGGCATCAAATACGAACACAATGACGCAAAAATTAGCTCGATATCTCGAAAATTGGACGATATATGGCGAATTTTCTACCCGCGTCGTCAAATTTCGAGGCATGGGTGGGGGTCACAACAGAACGTTCCAACTGAACACAGAAATGTCAATAAACCATACTATCGACATTCCAATCAATTCCGCGCGATTCCCTTATTATACTTCCATATTTTAATATGGAAGTATATTGTTATTCAATTTTTTATTTTTCCTATTATTATTATGCTTCTTAATATATTTTGTAACTCTTATATCTCAGAAAGTTTAAAAGGTGGAACATTGAAATTTGGTAGGTTTACGTACCTTGCCAAGCTACATGGAATCGAAGCATTTAAGTTTATGTCCCAACTTGCTTTCCAGAGTTATGCCCCTTACAAATTTTTTTTGGAAAATGTTTGTGGCCAGATCTTCTCCTATAAAAAGCAAAGCAGCTGAATTCGGTTCTCGTAATCGTGTTAACTAACGAAAGGGTACAAATCGGGGAAATTTTCACCAAGGTCCGAAAACAATTTTTGACCTGGGGAGGGGTGCAAAATTTGTCAAATTTTTTCTTGTCACCGATTCCAACCATTTTTACTGTCGTGTATCTATACGACGTTCTGATGCTAATCGTGAAAGAATTTTGTAAATCGGTTGAGAAATGGCCAAGTTATAAAACATCAAAAAATGTACTAATAAAGTCCATGTGTAGAAAGTGCTTGTGCCCAGATCTTCTCCTAGACGAAGCGCAACAGCTGGATTTGGTCTATGTGAGCGCCTTAAACATAGACAGAAGACCAAACCACGAAATTTTGACAAAGGTCCGCTCAAATTTTTCCGGGCTAGGGGAGGGGCAAAATTTGTCAATTTTTTTTTGTCGCCGATTTGAACCAAAATGGTTGTGAGGTATATATAAGATGTACTGAGTGTCATTATGAGTGAATTTTATGAATCGGTTGACAAATGTACAAATTGTGGCCCCTTCCTTTTCTTCAAGTTTACAGAAAATGCACTATGAATTTAAATTCCTTCAACCAATCGTCACGTATTTGGTGTCATTCAGTGGGGAAATTTTAGTACTTCTAAACGATTACCCACTTGCCGTAACATGTTGATGGAGGCCAGAGATATTCGAAAAGTATGTACTGAACAACATACATATTGGCCTACATAGTAAAATATCGCCACAATACCTCACCAGAACCCTGCTAAATATTAAAGGGGCATCAAATACGAACACAATGACGCAAAAATTAGCTCGATATCTCGAAAATTGGACGATATATGGCGAATTTTCTACCCGCGTCGTCAAATTTCGAGGCATGGGTGGGGGTCACAACAGAACGTTCCAACTGAACACAGAAATGTCAATAAACCATACTATCGACATTCCAATCAATTCCGCGCGATTCCCTTATTATACTTCCATATTTTAATATGGAAGTATATTGTTATTCAATTTTTTATTTTTCCTATTATTATTATGCTTCTTAATATATTTTGTAACTCTTATATCTCAGAAAGTTTAAAAGGTGGAACATTGAAATTTGGTAGGTTTACGTACCTTGCCAAGCTACATGGAATCGAAGCATTTAGGTTTATGTCCCAACTTGCTTTCCAGAGTTATGCCCCTTACAAATTTTTTTTGGAAAATGTTTGTGGCCAGATCTTCTCCTATAAAAAGCAAAGCAGCTGAATTCGGTTCTCGTAATCGTGTTAACTAACGAAAGGGTACAAATCGGGGAAATTTTCACCAAGGTCCGAAAACAATTTTTGACCTGGGGAGGGGTGCAAAATTTGTCAAATTTTTTCTTGTCACCGATTCCAACCATTTTTACTGTCGTGTATCTATACGACGTTCTGATGCTAATCGTGAAAGAATTTTGTAAATCGGTTGAGAAATGGCCAAGTTATAAAACATCAAAAAATGTACTAATAAAGTCCATGTGTAGAAAGTGCTTGTGCCCAGATCTTCTCCTAGACGAAGCGCAACAGCTGGATTTGGTCTATGTGAGCGCCTTAAACATAGACAGAAGACCAAACCACGAAATTTTGACAAAGGTCCGCTCAAATTTTTCCGGGCTAGGGGAGGGGCAAAATTTGTCAATTTTTTTTTGTCGCCGATTTGAACCAAAATGGTTGTGAGGTATATATAAGATGTACTGAGTGTCATTATGAGTGAATTTTATGAATCGGTTGACAAATGTAGAAATTGTGGCCCCTTCCTTTTCTTCAAGTTTACAGAAAATGCACTATGAATTTAAATTCCTTCAACCAATCGTCACGTATTTGGTGTCATTCAGTGGGGAAATTTTAGTACTTCTAAACGATTACCCACTTGCCGTAACATGTTGATGGAGGCCAGAGATATTCGAAAAGTATGTACTGAACAACATACATATTGGCCTACATAGTAAAATATCGCCACAATACCTCACCAGAACCCTGCTAAATATTAAAGGGGCATCAAATACGAACACAATGACGCAAAAATTAGCTCGATATCTCGAAAATTGGACGATATATGGCGAATTTTCTACCCGCGTCGTCAAATTTCGAGGCATGGGTGGGGGTCACAACAGAACGTTCCAACTGAACACAGAAATGTCAATAAACCATACTATCGACATTCCAATCAATTCCGCGCGATTCCCTTATTATACTTCCATATTTTAATATGGAAGTATATTGTTATTCAATTTTTTATTTTTCCTATTATTATTATGCTTCTTAATATATTTTGTAACTCTTATATCTCAGAAAGTTTAAAAGGTGGAACATTGAAATTTGGTAGGTTTACGTACCTTGCCAAGCTACATGGAATCGAAGCATTTAGGTTTATGTCCCAACTTGCTTTCCAGAGTTATGCCCCTTACAAATTTTTTTTGGAAAATGTTTGTGGCCAGATCTTCTCCTATAAAAAGCAAAGCAGCTGAATTCGGTTCTCGTAATCGTGTTAACTAACAAAAGGGTACAAATCGGGGAAATTTTCACCAAGGTCCGAAAACAATTTTTGACCTGGGGAGGGGTGCAAAATTTGTCAAATTTTTTCTTGTCACCGATTCCAACCATTTTTACTGTCGTGTATCTATACGACGTTCTGATGCTAATCGTGAAAGAATTTTGTAAATCGGTTGAGAAATGGCCAAGTTATAAAACATCAAAAAATGTACTAATAAAGTCCATGTGTAGAAAGTGCTTGTGCCCAGATCTTCTCCTAGACGAAGCGCAACAGCTGGATTTGGTCTATGTGAGCGCCTTAAACATAGACAGAAGACCAAACCACGAAATTTTGACAAAGGTCCGCTCAAATTTTTCCGGGCTAGGGGAGGGGCAAAATTTGTCAATTTTTTTTTGTCGCCGATTTGAACCAAAATGGTTGTGAGGTATATATAAGATGTACTGAGTGTCATTATGAGTGAATTTTATGAATCGGTTGACAAATGTAGAAATTGTGGCCCCTTCCTTTTCTTCAAGTTTACAGAAAATGCACTATGAATTTAAATTCCTTCAACCAATCGTCACGTATTTGGTGTCATTCAGTGGGGAAATTTTAGTACTTCTAAACGATTACCCACTTGCCGTAACATGTTGATGGAGGCCAGAGATATTCGAAAAGTATGTACTGAACAACATACATATTGGCCTACATAGTAAAATATCGCCACAATACCTCACCAGAACCCTGCTAAATATTAAAGGGGCATCAAATACGAACACAATGACGCAAAAATTAGCTCGATATCTCGAAAATTGGACGATATATGGCGAATTTTCTACCCGCGTCGTCAAATTTCGAGGCATGGGTGGGGGTCACAACAGAACGTTCCAACTGAACACAGAAATGTCAATAAACCATACTATCGACATTCCAATCAATTCCGCGCGATTCCCTTATTATACTTCCATATTTTAATATGGAAGTATATTGTTATTCAATTTTTTATTTTTCCTATTATTATTATGCTTCTTAATATATTTTGTAACTCTTATATCTCAGAAAGTTTAAAAGGTGGAACATTGAAATTTGGTAGGTTTACGTACCTTGCCAAGCTACATGGAATCGAAGCATTTAGGTTTATGTCCCAACTTGCTTTCCAGAGTTATGCCCCTTACAAATTTTTTTTGGAAAATGTTTGTGGCCAGATCTTCTCCTATAAAAAGCAAAGCAGCTGAATTCGGTTCTCGTAATCGTGTTAACTAACGAAAGGGTACAAATCGGGGAAATTTTCACCAAGGTCCGAAAACAATTTTTGACCTGGGGAGGGGTGCAAAATTTGTCAAATTTTTTCTTGTCACCGATTCCAACCATTTTTACTGTCGTGTATCTATACGACGTTCTGATGCTAATCGTGAAAGAATTTTGTAAATCGGTTGAGAAATGGCCAAGTTATAAAACATCAAAAAATGTACTAATAAAGTCCATGTGTAGAAAGTGCTTGTGCCCAGATCTTCTCCTAGACGAAGCGCAACAGCTGGATTTGGTCTATGTGAGCGCCTTAAACATAGACAGAAGACCAAACCACGAAATTTTGACAAAGGTCCGCTCAAATTTTTCCGGGCTAGGGGAGGGGCAAAATTTGTCAATTTTTTTTTGTCGCCGATTTGAACCAAAATGGTTGTGAGGTATATATAAGATGTACTGAGTGTCATTATGAGTGAATTTTATGAATCGGTTGACAAATGTAGAAATTGTGGCCCCTTCCTTTTCTTCAAGTTTACAGAAAATGCACTATGAATTTAAATTCCTTCAACCAATCGTCACGTATTTGGTGTCATTCAGTGGGGAAATTTTAGTACTTCTAAACGATTACCCACTTGCCGTAACATGTTGATGGAGGCCAGAGATATTCGAAAAGTATGTACTGAACAACATACATATTGGCCTACATTGTAAAATATCGCCACAATACCTCACCAGAACCCTGCTAAATATTAAAGGGGCATCAAATACGAACACAATGACGCAAAAATTAGCTCGATATCTCGAAAATTGGACGATATATGGCGAATTTTCTACCCGCGTCGTCAAATTTCGAGGCATGGGTGGGGGTCACAACAGAACGTTCCAACTGAACACAGAAATGTCAATAAACCATACTATCGACATTCCAATCAATTCCGCGCGATTCCCTTATTATACTTCCATATTTTAATATGGAAGTATATTGTTATTCAATTTTTTATTTTTCCTATTATTATTATGCTTCTTAATATATTTTGTAACTCTTATATCTCAGAAAGTTTAAAAGGTGGAACATTGAAATTTGGTAGGTTTACGTACCTTGCCAAGCTACATGGAATCGAAGCATTTAGGTTTATGTCCCAACTTGCTTTCCAGAGTTATGCCCCTTACAAATTTTTTTTGGAAAATGTTTGTGGCCAGATCTTCTCCTATAAAAAGCAAAGCAGCTGAATTCGGTTCTCGTAATCGTGTTAACTAACGAAAGGGTACAAATCGGGGAAATTTTCACCAAGGTCCGAAAACAATTTTTGACCTGGGGAGGGGTGCAAAATTTGTCAAATTTTTTCTTGTCACCGATTCCAACCATTTTTACTGTCGTGTATCTATACGACGTTCTGATGCTAATCGTGAAAGAATTTTGTAAATCGGTTGAGAAATGGCCAAGTTATAAAACATCAAAAAATGTACTAATAAAGTCCATGTGTAGAAAGTGCTTGTGCCCAGATCTTCTCCTAGACGAAGCGCAACAGCTGGATTTGGTCTATGTGAGCGCCTTAAACATAGACAGAAGACCAAACCACGAAATTTTGACAAAGGTCCGCTCAAATTTTTCCGGGCTAGGGGAGGGGCAAAATTTGTCAATTTTTTTTTGTCGCCGATTTGAACCAAAATGGTTGTGAGGTATATATAAGATGTACTGAGTGTCATTATGAGTGAATTTTATGAATCGGTTGACAAATGTAGAAATTGTGGCCCCTTCCTTTTCTTCAAGTTTACAGAAAATGCACTATGAATTTAAATTCCTTCAACCAATCGTCACGTATTTGGTGTCATTCAGTGGGGAAATTTTAGTACTTCTAAACGATTACCCACTTGCCGTAACATGTTGATGGAGGCCAGAGATATTCGAAAAGTATGTACTGAACAACATACATATTGGCCTACATAGTAAAATATCGCCACAATACCTCACCAGAACCCTGCTAAATATTAAAGGGGCATCAAATACGAACACAATGACGCAAAAATTAGCTCGATATCTCGAAAATTGGACGATATATGGCGAATTTTCTACCCGCGTCGTCAAATTTCGAGGCATGGGTGGGGGTCACAACAGAACGTTCCAACTGAACACAGAAATGTCAATAAACCATACTATCGACATTCCAATCAATTCCGCGCGATTCCCTTATTATACTTCCATATTTTAATATGGAAGTATATTGTTATTCAATTTTTTATTTTTCCTATTATTATTATGCTTCTTAATATATTTTGTAACTCTTATATCTCAGAAAGTTTAAAAGGTGGAACATTGAAATTTGGTAGGTTTACGTACCTTGCCAAGCTACATGGAATCGAAGCATTTAGGTTTATGTCCCAACTTGCTTTCCAGAGTTATGCCCCTTACAAATTTTTTTTGGAAAATGTTTGTGGCCAGATCTTCTCCTATAAAAAGCAAAGCAGCTGAATTCGGTTCTCGTAATCGTGTTAACTAACGAAAGGGTACAAATCGGGGAAATTTTCACCAAGGTCCGAAAACAATTTTTGACCTGGGGAGGGGTGCAAAATTTGTCAAATTTTTTCTTGTCACCGATTCCAACCATTTTTACTGTCGTGTATCTATACGACGTTCTGATGCTAATCGTGAAAGAATTTTGTAAATCGGTTGAGAAATGGCCAAGTTATAAAACATCAAAAAATGTACTAATAAAGTCCATGTGTAGAAAGTGCTTGTGCCCAGATCTTCTCCTAGACGAAGCGCAACAGCTGGATTTGGTCTATGTGAGCGCCTTAAACATAGACAGAAGACCAAACCACGAAATTTTGACAAAGGTCCGCTCAAATTTTTCCGGGCTAGGGGAGGGGCAAAATTTGTCAATTTTTTTTTGTCGCCGATTTGAACCAAAATGGTTGTGAGGTATATATAAGATGTACTGAGTGTCATTATGAGTGAATTTTATGAATCGGTTGACAAATGTAGAAATTGTGGCCCCTTCCTTTTCTTCAAGTTTACAGAAAATGCACTATGAATTTAAATTCCTTCAACCAATCGTCACGTATTTGGTGTCATTCAGTGGGGAAATTTTAGTACTTCTAAACGATTACCCACTTGCCGTAACATGTTGATGGAGGCCAGAGATATTCGAAAAGTATGTACTGAACAACATACATATTGGCCTACATAGTAAAATATCGCCACAATACCTCACCAGAACCCTGCTAAATATTAAAGGGGCATCAAATACGAACACAATGACGCAAAAATTAGCTCGATATCTCGAAAATTGGACGATATATGGCGAATTTTCTACCCGCGTCGTCAAATTTCGAGGCATGGGTGGGGGTCACAACAGAACGTTCCAACTGAACACAGAAATGTCAATAAACCATACTATCGACATTCCAATCAATTCCGCGCGATTCCCTTATTATACTTCCATATTTTAATATGGAAGTATATTGTTATTCAATTTTTTATTTTTCCTATTATTATTATGCTTCTTAATATATTTTGTAACTCTTATATCTCAGAAAGTTTAAAAGGTGGAACATTGAAATTTGGTAGGTTTACGTACCTTGCCAAGCTACATGGAATCGAAGCATTTAGGTTTATGTCCCAACTTGCTTTCCAGAGTTATGCCCCTTACAAATTTTTTTTGGAAAATGTTTGTGGCCAGATCTTCTCCTATAAAAAGCAAAGCAGCTGAATTCGGTTCTCGTAATCGTGTTAACTAACGAAAGGGTACAAATCGGGGAAATTTTCACCAAGGTCCGAAAACAATTTTTGACCTGGGGAGGGGTGCAAAATTTGTCAAATTTTTTCTTGTCACCGATTCCAACCATTTTTACTGTCGTGTATCTATACGACGTTCTGATGCTAATCGTGAAAGAATTTTGTAAATCGGTTGAGAAATGGCCAAGTTATAAAACATCAAAAAATGTACTAATAAAGTCCATGTGTAGAAAGTGCTTGTGCCCAGATCTTCTCCTAGACGAAGCGCAACAGCTGGATTTGGTCTATGTGAGCGCCTTAAACATAGACAGAAGACCAAACCACGAAATTTTGACAAAGGTCCGCTCAAATTTTTCCGGGCTAGGGGAGGGGCAAAATTTGTCAATTTTTTTTTGTCGCCGATTTGAACCAAAATGGTTGTGAGGTATATATAAGATGTACTGAGTGTCATTATGAGTGAATTTTATGAATCGGTTGACAAATGTAGAAATTGTGGCCCCTTCCTTTTCTTCAAGTTTACAGAAAATGCACTATGAATTTAAATTCCTTCAACCAATCGTCACGTATTTGGTGTCATTCAGTGGGGAAATTTTAGTACTTCTAAACGATTACCCACTTGCCGTAACATGTTGATGGAGGCCAGAGATATTCGAAAAGTATGTACTGAACAACATACATATTGGCCTACATAGTAAAATATCGCCACAATACCTCACCAGAACCCTGCTAAATATTAAAGGGGCATCAAATACGAACACAATGACGCAAAAATTAGCTCGATATCTCGAAAATTGGACGATATATGGCGAATTTTCTACCCGCGTCGTCAAATTTCGAGGCATGGGTGGGGGTCACAACAGAACGTTCCAACTGAACACAGAAATGTCAATAAACCATACTATCGACATTCCAATCAATTCCGCGCGATTCCCTTATTATACTTCCATATTTTAATATGGAAGTATATTGTTATTCAATTTTTTATTTTTCCTATTATTATTATGCTTCTTAATATATTTTGTAACTCTTATATCTCAGAAAGTTTAAAAGGTGGAACATTGAAATTTGGTAGGTTTACGTACCTTGCCAAGCTACATGGAATCGAAGCATTTAGGTTTATGTCCCAACTTGCTTTCCAGAGTTATGCCCCTTACAAATTTTTTTTGGAAAATGTTTGTGGCCAGATCTTCTCCTATAAAAAGCAAAGCAGCTGAATTCGGTTCTCGTAATCGTGTTAACTAACGAAAGGGTACAAATCGGGGAAATTTTCACCAAGGTCCGAAAAAATTTTTTGACCTGGGGAGGGGTGCAAAATTTGTCAAATTTTTTCTTGTCACCGATTCCAACCATTTTTACTGTCGTGTATCTATACGACGTTCTGATGCTAATCGTGAAAGAATTTTGTAAATCGGTTGAGAAATGGCCAAGTTATAAAACATCAAAAAATGTACTAATAAAGTCCATGTGTAGAAAGTGCTTGTGCCCAGATCTTCTCCTAGACGAAGCGCAACAGCTGGATTTGGTCTATGTGAGCGCCTTAAACATAGACAGAAGACCAAACCACGAAATTTTGACAAAGGTCCGCTCAAATTTTTCCGGGCTAGGGGAGGGGCAAAATTTGTCAATTTTTTTTTGTCGCCGATTTGAACCAAAATGGTTGTGAGGTATATATAAGATGTACTGAGTGTCATTATGAGTGAATTTTATGAATCGGTTGACAAATGTAGAAATTGTGGCCCCTTCCTTTTCTTCAAGTTTACAGAAAATGCACTATGAATTTAAATTCCTTCAACCAATCGTCACGTATTTGGTGTCATTCAGTGGGGAAATTTTAGTACTTCTAAACGATTACCCACTTGCCGTAACATGTTGATGGAGGCCAGAGATATTCGAAAAGTATGTACTGAACAACATACATATTGGCCTACATAGTAAAATATCGCCACAATACCTCACCAGAACCCTGCTAAATATTAAAGGGGCATCAAATACGAACACAATGACGCAAAAATTAGCTCGATATCTCGAAAATTGGACGATATATGGCGAATTTTCTACCCGCGTCGTCAAATTTCGAGGCATGGGTGGGGGTCACAACAGAACGTTCCAACTGAACACAGAAATGTCAATAAACCATACTATCGACATTCCAATCAATTCCGCGCGATTCCCTTATTATACTTCCATATTTTAATATGGAAGTATATTGTTATTCAATTTTTTATTTTTCCTATTATTATTATGCTTCTTAATATATTTTGTAACTCTTATATCTCAGAAAGTTTAAAAGGTGGAACATTGAAATTTGGTAGGTTTACGTACCTTGCCAAGCTACATGGAATCGAAGCATTTAGGTTTATGTCCCAACTTGCTTTCCAGAGTTATGCCCCTTACAAATTTTTTTTGGAAAATGTTTGTGGCCAGATCTTCTCCTATAAAAAGCAAAGCAGCTGAATTCGGTTCTCGTAATCGTGTTAACTAACGAAAGGGTACAAATCGGGGAAATTTTCACCAAGGTCCGAAAAAAATTTTTGACCTGGGGAGGGGTGCAAAATTTGTCAAATTTTTTCTTGTCACCGATTCCAACCATTTTTACTGTCGTGTATCTATACGACGTTCTGATGCTAATCGTGAAAGAATTTTGTAAATCGGTTGAGAAATGGCCAAGTTATAAAACATCAAAAAATGTACTAATAAAGTCCATGTGTAGAAAGTGCTTGTGCCCAGATCTTCTCCTAGACGAAGCGCAACAGCTGGATTTGGTCTATGTGAGCGCCTTAAACATAGACAGAAGACCAAACCACGAAATTTTGACAAAGGTCCGCTCAAATTTTTCCGGGCTAGGGGAGGGGCAAAATTTGTCAATTTTTTTTTGTCGCCGATTTGAACCAAAATGGTTGTGAGGTATATATAAGATGTACTGAGTGTCATTATGAGTGAATTTTATGAATCGGTTGACAAATTTAGAAATTGTGGCCCCTTCCTTTTCTTCAAGTTTACAGAAAATGCACTATGAATTTAAATTCCTTCAACCAATCGTCACGTATTTGGTGTCATTCAGTGGGGAAATTTTAGTACTTCTAAACGATTACCCACTTGCCGTAACATGTTGATGGAGGCCAGAGATATTCGAAAAGTATGTACTGAACAACATACATATTGGCCTACATAGTAAAATATCGCCACAATACCTCACCAGAACCCTGCTAAATATTAAAGGGGCATCAAATACGAACACAATGACGCAAAAATTAGCTCGATATCTCGAAAATTGGACGATATATGGCGAATTTTCTACCCGCGTCGTCAAATTTCGAGGCATGGGTGGGGGGTCACAACAGAACGTTCCAACTGAACACAGAAATGTCAATAAACCATACTATCGACATTCCAATCAATTCCGCGCGATTCCCTTATTATACTTCCATATTTTAATATGGAAGTATATTGTTATTCAATTTTTTATTTTTCCTATTATTATTATGCTTCTTAATATATTTTGTAACTCTTATATCTCAGAAAGTTTAAAAGGTGGAACATTGAAATTTGGTAGGTTTACGTACCTTGCCAAGCTACATGGAATCGAAGCATTTAGGTTTATGTCCCAACTTGCTTTCCAGAGTTATGCCCCTTACAAATTTTTTTTGGAAAATGTTTGTGGCCAGATCTTCTCCTATAAAAAGCAAAGCAGCTGAATTCGGTTCTCGTAATCGTGTTAACTAACGAAAGGGTACAAATCGGGGAAATTTTCACCAAGGTCCGAAAACAATTTTTGACCTGGGGAGGGGTGCAAAATTTGTCAAATTTTTTCTTGTCACCGATTCCAACCATTTTTACTGTCGTGTATCTATACGACGTTCTGATGCTAATCGTGAAAGAATTTTGTAAATCGGTTGAGAAATGGCCAAGTTATAAAACATCAAAAAATGTACTAATAAAGTCCATGTGTAGAAAGTGCTTGTGCCCAGATCTTCTCCTAGACGAAGCGCAACAGCTGGATTTGGTCTATGTGAGCGCCTTAAACATAGACAGAAGACCAAACCACGAAATTTTGACAAAGGTCCGCTCAAATTTTTCCGGGCTAGGGGAGGGGCAAAATTTGTCAATTTTTTTTTGTCGCCGATTTGAACCAAAATGGTTGTGAGGTATATATAAGATGTACTGAGTGTCATTATGAGTGAATTTTATGAATCGGTTGACAAATGTAGAAATTGTGGCCCCTTCCTTTTCTTCAAGTTTACAGAAAATGCACTATGAATTTAAATTCCTTCAACCAATCGTCACGTATTTGGTGTCATTCAGTGGGGAAATTTTAGTACTTCTAAACGATTACCCACTTGCCGTAACATGTTGATGGAGGCCAGAGATATTCGAAAAGTATGTACTGAACAACATACATATTGGCCTACATAGTAAAATATCGCCACAATACCTCACCAGAACCCTGCTAAATATTAAAGGGGCATCAAATACGAACACAATGACGCAAAAATTAGCTCGATATCTCGAAAATTGGACGATATATGGCGAATTTTCTACCCGCGTCGTCAAATTTCGAGGCATGGGTGGGGGGTCACAACAGAACGTTCCAACTGAACACAGAAATGTCAATAAACCATACTATCGACATTCCAATCAATTCCGCGCGATTCCCTTATTATACTTCCATATTTTAATATGGAAGTATATTGTTATTCAATTTTTTATTTTTCCTATTATTATTATGCTTCTTAATATATTTTGTAACTCTTATATCTCAGAAAGTTTAAAAGGTGGAACATTGAAATTTGGTAGGTTTACGTACCTTGCCAAGCTACATGGAATCGAAGCATTTAGGTTTATGTCCCAACTTGCTTTCCAGAGTTATGCCCCTTACAAATTTTTTTTGGAAAATGTTTGTGGCCAGATCTTCTCCTATAAAAAGCAAAGCAGCTGAATTCGGTTCTCGTAATCGTGTTAACTAACGAAAGGGTACAAATCGGGGAAATTTTCACCAAGGTCCGAAAACAATTTTTGACCTGGGGAGGGGTGCAAAATTTGTCAAATTTTTTCTTGTCACCGATTCCAACCATTTTTACTGTCGTGTATCTATACGACGTTCTGATGCTAATCGTGAAAGAATTTTGTAAATCGGTTGAGAAATGGCCAAGTTATAAAACATCAAAAAATGTACTAATAAAGTCCATGTGTAGAAAGTGCTTGTGCCCAGATCTTCTCCTAGACGAAGCGCAACAGCTGGATTTGGTCTATGTGAGCGCCTTAAACATAGACAGAAGACCAAACCACGAAATTTTGACAAAGGTCCGCTCAAATTTTTCCGGGCTAGGGGAGGGGCAAAATTTGTCAATTTTTTTTTGTCGCCGATTTGAACCAAAATGGTTGTGAGGTATATATAAGATGTACTGAGTGTCATTATGAGTGAATTTTATGAATCGGTTGACAAATGTAGAAATTGTGGCCCCTTCCTTTTCTTCAAGTTTACAGAAAATGCACTATGAATTTAAATTCCTTCAACCAATCGTCACGTATTTGGTGTCATTCAGTGGGGAAATTTTAGTACTTCTAAACGATTACCCACTTGCCGTAACATGTTGATGGAGGCCAGAGATATTCGAAAAGTATGTACTGAACAACATACATATTGGCCTACATAGTAAAATATCGCCACAATACCTCACCAGAACCCTGCTAAATATTAAAGGGGCATCAAATACGAACACAATGACGCAAAAATTAGCTCGATATCTCGAAAATTGGACGATATATGGCGAATTTTCTACCCGCGTCGTCAAATTTCGAGGCATGGGTGGGGGGTCACAACAGAACGTTCCAACTGAACACAGAAATGTCAATAAACCATACTATCGACATTCCAATCAATTCCGCGCGATTCCCTTATTATACTTCCATATTTTAATATGGAAGTATATTGTTATTCAATTTTTTATTTTTCCTATTATTATTATGCTTCTTAATATATTTTGTAACTCTTATATCTCAGAAAGTTTAAAAGGTGGAACATTGAAATTTGGTAGGTTTACGTACCTTGCCAAGCTACATGGAATCGAAGCATTTAGGTTTATGTCCCAACTTGCTTTCCAGAGTTATGCCCCTTACAAATTTTTTTTGGAAAATGTTTGTGGCCAGATCTTCTCCTATAAAAAGCAAAGCAGCTGAATTCGGTTCTCGTAATCGTGTTAACTAACGAAAGGGTACAAATCGGGGAAATTTTCACCAAGGTCCGAAAACAATTTTTGACCTGGGGAGGGGTGCAAAATTTGTCAAATTTTTTCTTGTCACCGATTCCAACCATTTTTACTGTCGTGTATCTATACGACGTTCTGATGCTAATCGTGAAAGAATTTTGTAAATCGGTTGAGAAATGGCCAAGTTATAAAACATCAAAAAATGTACTAATAAAGTCCATGTGTAGAAAGTGCTTGTGCCCAGATCTTCTCCTAGACGAAGCGCAACAGCTGGATTTGGTCTATGTGAGCGCCTTAAACATAGACAGAAGACCAAACCACGAAATTTTGACAAAGGTCCGCTCAAATTTTTCCGGGCTAGGGGAGGGGCAAAATTTGTCAATTTTTTTTTGTCGCCGATTTGAACCAAAATGGTTGTGAGGTATATATAAGATGTACTGAGTGTCATTATGAGTGAATTTTATGAATCGGTTGACAAATGTAGAAATTGTGGCCCCTTCCTTTTCTTCAAGTTTACAGAAAATGCACTATGAATTTAAATTCCTTCAACCAATCGTCACGTATTTGGTGTCATTCAGTGGGGAAATTTTAGTACTTCTAAACGATTACCCACTTGCCGTAACATGTTGATGGAGGCCAGAGATATTCGAAAAGTATGTACTGAACAACATACATATTGGCCTACATAGTAAAATATCGCCACAATACCTCACCAGAACCCTGCTAAATATTAAAGGGGCATCAAATACGAACACAATGACGCAAAAATTAGCTCGATATCTCGAAAATTGGACGATATATGGCGAATTTTCTACCCGCGTCGTCAAATTTCGAGGCATGGGTGGGGGTCACAACAGAACGTTCCAACTGAACACAGAAATGTCAATAAACCATACTATCGACATTCCAATCAATTCCGCGCGATTCCCTTATTATACTTCCATATTTTAATATGGAAGTATATTGTTATTCAATTTTTTATTTTTCCTATTATTATTATGCTTCTTAATATATTTTGTAACTCTTATATCTCAGAAAGTTTAAAAGGTGGAACATTGAAATTTGGTAGGTTTACGTACCTTGCCAAGCTACATGGAATCGAAGCATTTAGGTTTATGTCCCAACTTGCTTTCCAGAGTTATGCCCCTTACAAATTTTTTTTGGAAAATGTTTGTGGCCAGATCTTCTCCTATAAAAAGCAAAGCAGCTGAATTCGGTTCTCGTAATCGTGTTAACTAACGAAAGGGTACAAATCGGGGAAATTTTCACCAAGGTCCGAAAACAATTTTTGACCTGGGGAGGGGTGCAAAATTTGTCAAATTTTTTCTTGTCACCGATTCCAACCATTTTTACTGTCGTGTATCTATACGACGTTCTGATGCTAATCGTGAAAGAATTTTGTAAATCGGTTGAGAAATGGCCAAGTTATAAAACATCAAAAAATGTACTAATAAAGTCCATGTGTAGAAAGTGCTTGTGCCCAGATCTTCTCCTAGACGAAGCGCAACAGCTGGATTTGGTCTATGTGAGCGCCTTAAACATAGACAGAAGACCAAACCACGAAATTTTGACAAAGGTCCGCTCAAATTTTTCCGGGCTAGGGGAGGGGCAAAATTTGTCAATTTTTTTTTGTCGCCGATTTGAACCAAAATGGTTGTGATGTATATATAAGATGTACTGAGTGTCATTATGAGTGAATTTTATGAATCGGTTGACAAATGTAGAAATTGTGGCCCCTTCCTTTTCTTCAAGTTTACAGAAAATGCACTATGAATTTAAATTCCTTCAACCAATCGTCACGTATTTGGTGTCATTCAGTGGGGAAATTTTAGTACTTCTAAACGATTACCCACTTGCCGTAACATGTTGATGGAGGCCAGAGATATTCGAAAAGTATGTACTGAACAACATACATATTGGCCTACATAGTAAAATATCGCCACAATACCTCACCAGAACCCAGCTAAATATTAAAGGGGCATCAAATACGAACACAATGACGCAAAAATTAGCTCGATATCTCGAAAATTGGACGATATATGGCGAATTTTCTACCCGCGTCGTCAAATTTCGAGGCATGGGTGGGGGTCACAACAGAACGTTCCAACTGAACACAGAAATGTCAATAAACCATACTATCGACATTCCAATCAATTCCGCGCGATTCCCTTATTATACTTCCATATTTTAATATGGAAGTATATTGTTATTCAATTTTTTATTTTTCCTATTATTATTATGCTTCTTAATATATTTTGTAACTCTTATATCTCAGAAAGTTTAAAAGGTGGAACATTGAAATTTGGTAGGTTTACGTACCTTGCCAAGCTACATGGAATCGAAGCATTTAGGTTTATGTCCCAACTTGCTTTCCAGAGTTATGCCCCTTACAAATTTTTTTTGGAAAATGTTTGTGGCCAGATCTTCTCCTATAAAAAGCAAAGCAGCTGAATTCGGTTCTCGTAATCGTGTTAACTAACGAAAGGGTACAAATCGGGGAAATTTTCACCAAGGTCCGAAAACAATTTTTGACCTGGGGAGGGGTGCAAAATTTGTCAAATTTTTTCTTGTCACCGATTCCAACCATTTTTACTGTCGTGTATCTATACGACGTTCTGATGCTAATCGTGAAAGAATTTTGTAAATCGGTTGAGAAATGGCCAAGTTATAAAACATCAAAAAATGTACTAATAAAGTCCATGTGTAGAAAGTGCTTGTGCCCAGATCTTCTCCTAGACGAAGCGCAACAGCTGGATTTGGTCTATGTGAGCGCCTTAAACATAGACAGAAGACCAAACCACGAAATTTTGACAAAGGTCCGCTCAAATTTTTCCGGGCTAGGGGAGGGGCAAAATTTGTCAATTTTTTTTTGTCGCCGATTTGAACCAAAATGGTTGTGATGTATATATAAGATGTACTGAGTGTCATTATGAGTGAATTTTATGAATCGGTTGACAAATGTAGAAATTGTGGCCCCTTCCTTTTCTTCAAGTTTACAGAAAATGCACTATGAATTTAAATTCCTTCAACCAATCGTCACGTATTTGGTGTCATTCAGTGGGGAAATTTTAGTACTTCTAAACGATTACCCACTTGCCGTAACATGTTGATGGAGGCCAGAGATATTCGAAAAGTATGTACTGAACAACATACATATTGGCCTACATAGTAAAATATCGCCACAATACCTCACCAGAACCCTGCTAAATATTAAAGGGGCATCAAATACGAACACAATGACGCAAAAATTAGCTCGATATCTCGAAAATTGGACGATATATGGCGAATTTTCTACCCGCGTCGTCAAATTTCGAGGCATGGGTGGGGGTCACAACAGAACGTTCCAACTGAACACAGAAATGTCAATAAACCATACTATCGACATTCCAATCAATTCCGCGCGATTCCCTTATTATACTTCCATATTTTAATATGGAAGTATATTGTTATTCAATTTTTTATTTTTCCTATTATTATTATGCTTCTTAATATATTTTGTAACTCTTATATCTCAGAAAGTTTAAAAGGTGGAACATTGAAATTTGGAAGGTTTACGTACCTTGCCAAGCTACATGGAATCGAAGCATTTAGGTTTATGTCCCAACTTGCTTTCCAGAGTTATGCCCCTTACAAATTTTTTTTGGAAAATGTTTGTGGCCAGATCTTCTCCTATAAAAAGCAAAGCAGCTGAATTCGGTTCTCGTAATCGTGTTAACTAACGAAAGGGTACAAATCGGGGAAATTTTCACCAAGGTCCGAAAACAATTTTTGACCTGGGGAGGGGTGCAAAATTTGTCAAATTTTTTCTTGTCACCGATTCCAACCATTTTTACTGTCGTGTATCTATACGACGTTCTGATGCTAATCGTGAAAGAATTTTGTAAATCGGTTGAGAAATGGCCAAGTTATAAAACATCAAAAAATGTACTAATAAAGTCCATGTGTAGAAAGTGCTTGTGCCCAGATCTTCTCCTAGACGAAGCGCAACAGCTGGATTTGGTCTATGTGAGCGCCTTAAACATAGACAGAAGACCAAACCACGAAATTTTGACAAAGTTCCGCTCAAATTTTTCCGGGCTAGGGGAGGGGCAAAATTTGTCAATTTTTTTTTGTCGCCGATTTGAACCAAAATGGTTGTGATGTATATATAAGATGTACTGAGTGTCATTATGAGTGAATTTTATGAATCGGTTGACAAATGTAGAAATTGTGGCCCCTTCCTTTTCTTCAAGTTTACAGAAAATGCACTATGAATTTAAATTCCTTCAACCAATCGTCACGTATTTGGTGTCATTCAGTGGGGAAATTTTAGTACTTCTAAACGATTACCCACTTGCCGTAACATGTTGATGGAGGCCAGAGATATTCGAAAAGTATGTACTGAACAACATACATATTGGCCTACATAGTAAAATATCGCCACAATACCTCACCAGAACCCTGCTAAATATTAAAGGGGCATCAAATACGAACACAATGACGCAAAAATTAGCTCGATATCTCGAAAATTGGACGATATATGGCGAATTTTCTACCCGCGTCGTCAAATTTCGAGGCATGGGTGGGGGTCACAACAGAACGTTCCAACTGAACACAGAAATGTCAATAAACCATACTATCGACATTCCAATCAATTCCGCGCGATTCCCTTATTATACTTCCATATTTTAATATGGAAGTATATTGTTATTCAATTTTTTATTTTTCCTATTATTATTATGCTTCTTAATATATTTTGTAACTCTTATATCTCAGAAAGTTTAAAAGGTGGAACATTGAAATTTGGTAGGTTTACGTACCTTGCCAAGCTACATGGAATCGAAGCATTTAGGTTTATGTCCCAACTTGCTTTCCAGAGTTATGCCCCTTACAAATTTTTTTTGGAAAATGTTTGTGGCCAGATCTTCTCCTATAAAAAGCAAAGCAGCTCAATTCGGTTCTCGTAATCGTGTTAACTAACGAAAGGGTACAAATCGGGGAAATTTTCACCAAGGTCCGAAAACAATTTTTGACCTGGGGAGGGGTGCAAAATTTGTCAAATTTTTTCTTGTCACCGATTCCAACCATTTTTACTGTCGTGTATCTATACGACGTTCTGATGCTAATCGTGAAAGAATTTTGTAAATCGGTTGAGAAATGGCCAAGTTATAAAACATCAAAAAATGTACTAATAAAGTCCATGTGTAGAAAGTGCTTGTGCCCAGATCTTCTCCTAGACGAAGCGCAACAGCTGGATTTGGTCTATGTGAGCGCCTTAAACATAGACAGAAGACCAAACCACGAAATTTTGACAAAGGTCCGCTCAAATTTTTCCGGGCTAGGGGAGGGGCAAAATTTGTCAATTTTTTTTTGTCGCCGATTTGAACCAAAATGGTTGTGATGTATATATAAGATGTACTGAGTGTCATTATGAGTGAATTTTATGAATCGGTTGACAAATGTAGAAATTGTGGCCCCTTCCTTTTCTTCAAGTTTACAGAAAATGCACTATGAATTTAAATTCCTTCAACCAATCGTCACGTATTTGGTGTCATTCAGTGGGGAAATTTTAGTACTTCTAAACGATTACCCACTTGCCGTAACATGTTGATGGAGGCCAGAGATATTCGAAAAGTATGTACTGAACAACATACATATTGGCCTACATAGTAAAATATCGCCACAATACCTCACCAGAACCCTGCTAAATATTAAAGGGGCATCAAATACGAACACAATGACGCAAAAATTAGCTCGATATCTCGAAAATTGGACGATATATGGCGAATTTTCTACCCGCGTCGTCAAATTTCGAGGCATGGGTGGGGGTCACAACAGAACGTTCCAACTGAACACAGAAATGTCAATAAACCATACTATCGACATTCCAATCAATTCCGCGCGATTCCCTTATTATACTTCCATATTTTAATATGGAAGTATATTGTTATTCAATTTTTTATTTTTCCTATTATTATTATGCTTCTTAATATATTTTGTAACTCTTATATCTCAGAAAGTTTAAAAGGTGGAACATTGAAATTTGGTAGGTTTACGTACCTTGCCAAGCTACATGGAATCGAAGCATTTAGGTTTATGTCCCAACTTGCTTTCCAGAGTTATGCCCCTTACAAATTTTTTTTGGAAAATGTTTGTGGCCAGATCTTCTCCTATAAAAAGCAAAGCAGCTGAATTCGGTTCTCGTAATCGTGTTAACTAACGAAAGGGTACAAATCGGGGAAATTTTCACCAAGGTCCGAAAACAATTTTTGACCTGGGGAGGGGTGCAAAATTTGTCAAATTTTTTCTTGTCACCGATTCCAACCATTTTTACTGTCGTGTATCTATACGACGTTCTGATGCTAATCGTGAAAGAATTTTGTAAATCGGTTGAGAAATGGCCAAGTTATAAAACATCAAAAAATGTACTAATAAAGTCCATGTGTAGAAAGTGCTTGTGCCCAGATCTTCTCCTAGACGAAGCGCAACAGCTGGATTTGGTCTATGTGAGCGCCTTAAACATAGACAGAAGACCAAACCACGAAATTTTGACAAAGGTCCGCTCAAATTTTTCCGGGCTAGGGGAGGGGCAAAATTTGTCAATTTTTTTTTGTCGCCGATTTGAACCAAAATGGTTGTGATGTATATATAAGATGTACTGAGTGTCATTATGAGTGAATTTTATGAATCGGTTGACAAATGTAGAAATTGTGGCCCCTTCCTTTTCTTCAAGTTTACAGAAAATGCACTATGAATTTAAATTCCTTCAACCAATCGTCACGTATTTGGTGTCATTCAGTGGGGAAATTTTAGTACTTCTAAACGATTACCCACTTGCCGTAACATGTTGATGGAGGCCAGAGATATTCGAAAAGTATGTACTGAACAACATACATATTGGCCTACATAGTAAAATATCGCCACAATACCTCACCAGAACCCTGCTAAATATTAAAGGGGCATCAAATACGAACACAATGACGCAAAAATTAGCTCGATATCTCGAAAATTGGACGATATATGGCGAATTTTCTACCCGCGTCGTCAAATTTCGAGGCATGGGTGGGGGTCACAACAGAACGTTCCAACTGAACACAGAAATGTCAATAAACCATACTATCGACATTCCAATCAATTCCGCGCGATTCCCTTATTATACTTCCATATTTTAATATGGAAGTATATTGTTATTCAATTTTTTATTTTTCCTATTATTATTATGCTTCTTAATATATTTTGTAACTCTTATATCTCAGAAAGTTTAAAAGGTGGAACATTGAAATTTGGTAGGTTTACGTACCTTGCCAAGCTACATGGAATCGAAGCATTTAGGTTTATGTCCCAACTTGCTTTCCAGAGTTATGCCCCTTACAAATTTTTTTTGGAAAATGTTTGTGGCCAGATCTTCTCCTATAAAAAGCAAAGCAGCTGAATTCGGTTCTCGTAATCGTGTTAACTAACGAAAGGGTACAAATCGGGGAAATTTTCACCAAGGTCCGAAAACAATTTTTGACCTGGGGAGGGGTGCAAAATTTGTCAAATTTTTTCTTGTCACCGATTCCAACCATTTTTACTGTCGTGTATCTATACGACGTTCTGATGCTAATCGTGAAAGAATTTTGTAAATCGGTTGAGAAATGGCCAAGTTATAAAACATCAAAAAATGTACTAATAAAGTCCATGTGTAGAAAGTGCTTGTGCCCAGATCTTCTCCTAGACGAAGCGCAACAGCTGGATTTGGTCTATGTGAGCGCCTTAAACATAGACAGAAGACCAAACCACGAAATTTTGACAAAGGTCCGCTCAAATTTTTCCGGGCTAGGGGAGGGGCAAAATTTGTCAATTTTTTTTTGTCGCCGATTTGAACCAAAATGGTTGTGAGGTATATATAAGATGTACTGAGTGTCATTATGAGTGAATTTTATGAATCGGTTGACAAATGTAGAAATTGTGGCCCCTTCCTTTTCTTCAAGTTTACAGAAAATGCACTATGAATTTAAATTCCTTCAACCAATCGTCACGTATTTGGTGTCATTCAGTGGGGAAATTTTAGTACTTCTAAACGATTACCCACTTGCCGTAACATGTTGATGGAGGCCAGAGATATTCGAAAAGTATGTACTGAACAACATACATATTGGCCTACATAGTAAAATATCGCCACAATACCTCACCAGAACCCTGCTAAATATTAAAGGGGCATCAAATACGAACACAATGACGCAAAAATTAGCTCGATATCTCGAAAATTGGACGATATATGGCGAATTTTCTACCCGCGTCGTCAAATTTCGAGGCATGGGTGGGGGTCACAACAGAACGTTCCAACTGAACACAGAAATGTCAATAAACCATACTATCGACATTCCAATCAATTCCGCGCGATTCCCTTATTATACTTCCATATTTTAATATGGAAGTATATTGTTATTCAATTTTTTATTTTTCCTATTATTATTATGCTTCTTAATATATTTTGTAACTCTTATATCTCAGAAAGTTTAAAAGGTGGAACATTGAAATTTGGTAGGTTTACGTACCTTGCCAAGCTACATGGAATCGAAGCATTTAGGTTTATGTCCCAACTTGCTTTCCAGAGTTATGCCCCTTACAAATTTTTTTTGGAAAATGTTTGTGGCCAGATCTTCTCCTATAAAAAGCAAAGCAGCTGAATTCGGTTCTCGTAATCGTGTTAACTAACGAAAGGGTACAAATCGGGGAAATTTTCACCAAGGTCCGAAAACAATTTTTGACCTGGGGAGGGGTGCAAAATTTGTCAAATTTTTTCTTGTCACCGATTCCAACCATTTTTACTGTCGTGTATCTATACGACGTTCTGATGCTAATCGTGAAAGAATTTTGTAAATCGGTTGAGAAATGGCCAAGTTATAAAACATCAAAAAATGTACTAATAAAGTCCATGTGTAGAAAGTGCTTGTGCCCAGATCTTCTCCTAGACGAAGCGCAACAGCTGGATTTGGTCTATGTGAGCGCCTTAAACATAGACAGAAGACCAAACCACGAAATTTTGACAAAGGTCCGCTCAAATTTTTCCGGGCTAGGGGAGGGGCAAAATTTGTCAATTTTTTTTTGTCGCCGATTTGAACCAAAATGGTTGTGATGTATATATAAGATGTACTGAGTGTCATTATGAGTGAATTTTATGAATCGGTTGACAAATGTAGAAATTGTGGCCCCTTCCTTTTCTTCAAGTTTACAGAAAATGCACTATGAATTTAAATTCCTTCAACCAATCGTCACGTATTTGGTGTCATTCAGTGGGGAAATTTTAGTACTTCTAAACGATTACCCACTTGCCGTAACATGTTGATGGAGGCCAGAGATATTCGAAAAGTATGTACTGAACAACATACATATTGGCCTACATAGTAAAATATCGCCACAATACCTCACCAGAACCCAGCTAAATATTAAAGGGGCATCAAATACGAACACAATGACGCAAAAATTAGCTCGATATCTCGAAAATTGGACGATATATGGCGAATTTTCTACCCGCGTCGTCAAATTTCGAGGCATGGGTGGGGGTCACAACAGAACGTTCCAACTGAACACAGAAATGTCAATAAACCATACTATCGACATTCCAATCAATTCCGCGCGATTCCCTTATTATACTTCCATATTTTAATATGGAAGTATATTGTTATTCAATTTTTTATTTTTCCTATTATTATTATGCTTCTTAATATATTTTGTAACTCTTATATCTCAGAAAGTTTAAAAGGTGGAACATTGAAATTTGGTAGGTTTACGTACCTTGCCAAGCTACATGGAATCGAAGCATTTAGGTTTATGTCCCAACTTGCTTTCCAGAGTTATGCCCCTTACAAATTTTTTTTGGAAAATGTTTGTGGCCAGATCTTCTCCTATAAAAAGCAAAGCAGCTGAATTCGGTTCTCGTAATCGTGTTAACTAACGAAAGGGTACAAATCGGGGAAATTTTCACCAAGGTCCGAAAACAATTTTTGACCTGGGGAGGGGTGCAAAATTTGTCAAATTTTTTCTTGTCACCGATTCCAACCATTTTTACTGTCGTATATCTATACGACGTTCTGATGCTAATCGTGAAAGAATTTTGTAAATCGGTTGAGAAATGGCCAAGTTATAAAACATCAAAAAATGTACTAATAAAGTCCATGTGTAGAAAGTGCTTGTGCCCAGATCTTCTCCTAGACGAAGCGCAACAGCTGGATTTGGTCTATGTGAGCGCCTTAAACATAGACAGAAGACCAAACCACGAAATTTTGACAAAGGTCCGCTCAAATTTTTCCGGGCTAGGGGAGGGGCAAAATTTGTCAATTTTTTTTTGTCGCCGATTTGAACCAAAATGGTTGTGATGTATATATAAGATGTACTGAGTGTCATTATGAGTGAATTTTATGAATCGGTTGACAAATGTAGAAATTGTGGCCCCTTCCTTTTCTTCAAGTTTACAGAAAATGCACTATGAATTTAAATTCCTTCAACCAATCGTCACGTATTTGGTGTCATTCAGTGGGGAAATTTTAGTACTTCTAAACGATTACCCACTTGCCGTAACATGTTGATGGAGGCCAGAGATATTCGAAAAGTATGTACTGAACAACATACATATTGGCCTACATAGTAAAATATCGCCACAATACCTCACCAGAACCCTGCTAAATATTAAAGGGGCATCAAATACGAACACAATGACGCAAAAATTAGCTCGATATCTCGAAAATTGGACGATATATGGCGAATTTTCTACCCGCGTCGTCAAATTTCGAGGCATGGGTGGGGGTCACAACAGAACGTTCCAACTGAACACAGAAATGTCAATAAACCATACTATCGACATTCCAATCAATTCCGCGCGATTCCCTTATTATACTTCCATATTTTAATATGGAAGTATATTGTTATTCAATTTTTTATTTTTCCTATTATTATTATGCTTCTTAATATATTTTGTAACTCTTATATCTCAGAAAGTTTAAAAGGTGGAACATTGAAATTTGGTAGGTTTACGTACCTTGCCAAGCTACATGGAATCGAAGCATTTAGGTTTATGTCCCAACTTGCTTTCCAGAGTTATGCCCCTTACAAATTTTTTTTGGAAAATGTTTGTGGCCAGATCTTCTCCTATAAAAAGCAAAGCAGCTGAATTCGGTTCTCGTAATCGTGTTAACTAACGAAAGGGTACAAATCGGGGAAATTTTCACCAAGGTCCGAAAACAATTTTTGACCTGGGGAGGGGTGCAAAATTTGTCAAATTTTTTCTTGTCACCGATTCCAACCATTTTTACTGTCGTGTATCTATACGACGTTCTGATGCTAATCGTGAAAGAATTTTGTAAATCGGTTGAGAAATGGCCAAGTTATAAAACATCAAAAAATGTACTAATAAAGTCCATGTGTAGAAAGTGCTTGTGCCCAGATCTTCTCCTAGACGAAGCGCAACAGCTGGATTTGGTCTATGTGAGCGCCTTAAACATAGACAGAAGACCAAACCACGAAATTTTGACAAAGTTCCGCTCAAATTTTTCCGGGCTAGGGGAGGGGCAAAATTTGTCAATTTTTTTTTGTCGCCGATTTGAACCAAAATGGTTGTGATGTATATATAAGATGTACTGAGTGTCATTATGAGTGAATTTTATGAATCGGTTGACAAATGTAGAAATTGTGGCCCCTTCCTTTTCTTCAAGTTTACAGAAAATGCACTATGAATTTAAATTCCTTCAACCAATCGTCACGTATTTGGTGTCATTCAGTGGGGAAATTTTAGTACTTCTAAACGATTACCCACTTGCCGTAACATGTTGATGGAGGCCAGAGATATTCGAAAAGTATGTACTGAACAACATACATATTGGCCTACATAGTAAAATATCGCCACAATACCTCACCAGAACCCTGCTAAATATTAAAGGGGCATCAAATACGAACACAATGACGCAAAAATTAGCTCGATATCTCGAAAATTGGACGATATATGGCGAATTTTCTACCCGCGTCGTCAAATTTCGAGGCATGGGTGGGGGTCACAACAGAACGTTCCAACTGAACACAGAAATGTCAATAAACCATACTATCGACATTCCAATCAATTCCGCGCGATTCCCTTATTATACTTCCATATTTTAATATGGAAGTATATTGTTATTCAATTTTTTATTTTTCCTATTATTATTATGCTTCTTAATATATTTTGTAACTCTTATATCTCAGAAAGTTTAAAAGGTGGAACATTGAAATTTGGTAGGTTTACGTACCTTGCCAAGCTACATGGAATCGAAGCATTTAGGTTTATGTCCCAACTTGCTTTCCAGAGTTATGCCCCTTACAAATTTTTTTTGGAAAATGTTTGTGGCCAGATCTTCTCCTATAAAAAGCAAAGCAGCTCAATTCGGTTCTCGTAATCGTGTTAACTAACGAAAGGGTACAAATCGGGGAAATTTTCACCAAGGTCCGAAAACAATTTTTGACCTGGGGAGGGGTGCAAAATTTGTCAAATTTTTTCTTGTCACCGATTCCAACCATTTTTACTGTCGTGTATCTATACGACGTTCTGATGCTAATCGTGAAAGAATTTTGTAAATCGGTTGAGAAATGGCCAAGTTATAAAACATCAAAAAATGTACTAATAAAGTCCATGTGTAGAAAGTGCTTGTGCCCAGATCTTCTCCTAGACGAAGCGCAACAGCTGGATTTGGTCTATGTGAGCGCCTTAAACATAGACAGAAGACCAAACCACGAAATTTTGACAAAGGTCCGCTCAAATTTTTCCGGGCTAGGGGAGGGGCAAAATTTGTCAATTTTTTTTTGTCGCCGATTTGAACCAAAATGGTTGTGATGTATATATAAGATGTACTGAGTGTCATTATGAGTGAATTTTATGAATCGGTTGACAAATGTAGAAATTGTGGCCCCTTCCTTTTCTTCAAGTTTACAGAAAATGCACTATGAATTTAAATTCCTTCAACCAATCGTCACGTATTTGGTGTCATTCAGTGGGGAAATTTTAGTACTTCTAAACGATTACCCACTTGCCGTAACATGTTGATGGAGGCCAGAGATATTCGAAAAGTATGTACTGAACAACATACATATTGGCCTACATAGTAAAATATCGCCACAATACCTCACCAGAACCCTGCTAAATATTAAAGGGGCATCAAATACGAACACAATGACGCAAAAATTAGCTCGATATCTCGAAAATTGGACGATATATGGCGAATTTTCTACCCGCGTCGTCAAATTTCGAGGCATGGGTGGGGGTCACAACAGAACGTTCCAACTGAACACAGAAATGTCAATAAACCATACTATCGACATTCCAATCAATTCCGCGCGATTCCCTTATTATACTTCCATATTTTAATATGGAAGTATATTGTTATTCAATTTTTTATTTTTCCTATTATTATTATGCTTCTTAATATATTTTGTAACTCTTATATCTCAGAAAGTTTAAAAGGTGGAACATTGAAATTTGGTAGGTTTACGTACCTTGCCAAGCTACATGGAATCGAAGCATTTAGGTTTATGTCCCAACTTGCTTTCCAGAGTTATGCCCCTTACAAATTTTTTTTGGAAAATGTTTGTGGCCAGATCTTCTCCTATAAAAAGCAAAGCAGCTGAATTCGGTTCTCGTAATCGTGTTAACTAACGAAAGGGTACAAATCGGGGAAATTTTCACCAAGGTCCGAAAACAATTTTTGACCTGGGGAGGGGTGCAAAATTTGTCAAATTTTTTCTTGTCACCGATTCCAACCATTTTTACTGTCGTGTATCTATACGACGTTCTGATGCTAATCGTGAAAGAATTTTGTAAATCGGTTGAGAAATGGCCAAGTTATAAAACATCAAAAAATGTACTAATAAAGTCCATGTGTAGAAAGTGCTTGTGCCCAGATCTTCTCCTAGACGAAGCGCAACAGCTGGATTTGGTCTATGTGAGCGCCTTAAACATAGACAGAAGACCAAACCACGAAATTTTGACAAAGGTCCGCTCAAATTTTTCCGGGCTAGGGGAGGGGCAAAATTTGTCAATTTTTTTTTGTCGCCGATTTGAACCAAAATGGTTGTGATGTATATATAAGATGTACTGAGTGTCATTATGAGTGAATTTTATGAATCGGTTGACAAATGTAGAAATTGTGGCCCCTTCCTTTTCTTCAAGTTTACAGAAAATGCACTATGAATTTAAATTCCTTCAACCAATCGTCACGTATTTGGTGTCATTCAGTGGGGAAATTTTAGTACTTCTAAACGATTACCCACTTGCCGTAACATGTTGATGGAGGCCAGAGATATTCGAAAAGTATGTACTGAACAACATACATATTGGCCTACATAGTAAAATATCGCCACAATACCTCACCAGAACCCTGCTAAATATTAAAGGGGCATCAAATACGAACACAATGACGCAAAAATTAGCTCGATATCTCGAAAATTGGACGATATATGGCGAATTTTCTACCCGCGTCGTCAAATTTCGAGGCATGGGTGGGGGTCACAACAGAACGTTCCAACTGAACACAGAAATGTCAATAAACCATACTATCGACATTCCAATCAATTCCGCGCGATTCCCTTATTATACTTCCATATTTTAATATGGAAGTATATTGTTATTCAATTTTTTATTTTTCCTATTATTATTATGCTTCTTAATATATTTTGTAACTCTTATATCTCAGAAAGTTTAAAAGGTGGAACATTGAAATTTGGTAGGTTTACGTACCTTGCCAAGCTACATGGAATCGAAGCATTTAGGTTTATGTCCCAACTTGCTTTCCAGAGTTATGCCCCTTACAAATTTTTTTTGGAAAATGTTTGTGGCCAGATCTTCTCCTATAAAAAGCAAAGCAGCTGAATTCGGTTCTCGTAATCGTGTTAACTAACGAAAGGGTACAAATCGGGGAAATTTTCACCAAGGTCCGAAAACAATTTTTGACCTGGGGAGGGGTGCAAAATTTGTCAAATTTTTTCTTGTCACCGATTCCAACCATTTTTACTGTCGTGTATCTATACGACGTTCTGATGCTAATCGTGAAAGAATTTTGTAAATCGGTTGAGAAATGGCCAAGTTATAAAACATCAAAAAATGTACTAATAAAGTCCATGTGTAGAAAGTGCTTGTGCCCAGATCTTCTCCTAGACGAAGCGCAACAGCTGGATTTGGTCTATGTGAGCGCCTTAAACATAGACAGAAGACCAAACCACGAAATTTTGACAAAGTTCCGCTCAAATTTTTCCGGGCTAGGGGAGGGGCAAAATTTGTCAATTTTTTTTTGTCGCCGATTTGAACCAAAATGGTTGTGATGTATATATAAGATGTACTGAGTGTCATTATGAGTGAATTTTATGAATCGGTTGACAAATGTAGAAATTGTGGCCCCTTCCTTTTCTTCAAGTTTACAGAAAATGCACTATGAATTTAAATTCCTTCAACCAATCGTCACGTATTTGGTGTCATTCAGTGGGGAAATTTTAGTACTTCTAAACGATTACCCACTTGCCGTAACATGTTGATGGAGGCCAGAGATATTCGAAAAGTATGTACTGAACAACATACATATTGGCCTACATAGTAAAATATCGCCACAATACCTCACCAGAACCCTGCTAAATATTAAAGGGGCATCAAATACGAACACAATGACGCAAAAATTAGCTCGATATCTCGAAAATTGGACGATATATGGCGAATTTTCTACCCGCGTCGTCAAATTTCGAGGCATGGGTGGGGGTCACAACAGAACGTTCCAACTGAACACAGAAATGTCAATAAACCATACTATCGACATTCCAATCAATTCCGCGCGATTCCCTTATTATACTTCCATATTTTAATATGGAAGTATATTGTTATTCAATTTTTTATTTTTCCTATTATTATTATGCTTCTTAATATATTTTGTAACTCTTATATCTCAGAAAGTTTAAAAGGTGGAACATTGAAATTTGGTAGGTTTACGTACCTTGCCAAGCTACATGGAATCGAAGCATTTAGGTTTATGTCCCAACTTGCTTTCCAGAGTTATGCCCCTTACAAATTTTTTTTGGAAAATGTTTGTGGCCAGATCTTCTCCTATAAAAAGCAAAGCAGCTGAATTCGGTTCTCGTAATCGTGTTAACTAACGAAAGGGTACAAATCGGGGAAATTTTCACCAAGGTCCGAAAACAATTTTTGACCTGGGGAGGGGTGCAAAATTTGTCAAATTTTTTCTTGTCACCGATTCCAACCATTTTTACTGTCGTGTATCTATACGACGTTCTGATGCTAATCGTGAAAGAATTTTGTAAATCGGTTGAGAAATGGCCAAGTTATAAAACATCAAAAAATGTACTAATAAAGTCCATGTGTAGAAAGTGCTTGTGCCCAGATCTTCTCCTAGACGAAGCGCAACAGCTGGATTTGGTCTATGTGAGCGCCTTAAACATAGACAGAAGACCAAACCACGAAATTTTGACAAAGTTCCGCTCAAATTTTTCCGGGCTAGGGGAGGGGCAAAATTTGTCAATTTTTTTTTGTCGCCGATTTGAACCAAAATGGTTGTGATGTATATATAAGATGTACTGAGTGTCATTATGAGTGAATTTTATGAATCGGTTGACAAATGTAGAAATTGTGGCCCCTTCCTTTTCTTCAAGTTTACAGAAAATGCACTATGAATTTAAATTCCTTCAACCAATCGTCACGTATTTGGTGTCATTCAGTGGGGAAATTTTAGTACTTCTAAACGATTACCCACTTGCCGTAACATGTTGATGGAGGCCAGAGATATTCGAAAAGTATGTACTGAACAACATACATATTGGCCTACATAGTAAAATATCGCCACAATACCTCACCAGAACCCTGCTAAATATTAAAGGGGCATCAAATACGAACACAATGACGCAAAAATTAGCTCGATATCTCGAAAATTGGACGATATATGGCGAATTTTCTACCCGCGTCGTCAAATTTCGAGGCATGGGTGGGGGTCACAACAGAACGTTCCAACTGAACACAGAAATGTCAATAAACCATACTATCGACATTCCAATCAATTCCGCGCGATTCCCTTATTATACTTCCATATTTTAATATGGAAGTATATTGTTATTCAATTTTTTATTTTTCCTATTATTATTATGCTTCTTAATATATTTTGTAACTCTTATATCTCAGAAAGTTTAAAAGGTGGAACATTGAAATTTGGTAGGTTTACGTACCTTGCCAAGCTACATGGAATCGAAGCATTTAGGTTTATGTCCCAACTTGCTTTCCAGAGTTATGCCCCTTACAAATTTTTTTTGGAAAATGTTTGTGGCCAGATCTTCTCCTATAAAAAGCAAAGCAGCTGAATTCGGTTCTCGTAATCGTGTTAACTAACGAAAGGGTACAAATCGGGGAAATTTTCACCAAGGTCCGAAAACAATTTTTGACCTGGGGAGGGGTGCAAAATTTGTCAAATTTTTTCTTGTCACCGATTCCAACCATTTTTACTGTCGTGTATCTATACGACGTTCTGATGCTAATCGTGAAAGAATTTTGTAAATCGGTTGAGAAATGGCCAAGTTATAAAACATCAAAAAATGTACTAATAAAGTCCATGTGTAGAAAGTGCTTGTGCCCAGATCTTCTCCTAGACGAAGCGCAACAGCTGGATTTGGTCTATGTGAGCGCCTTAAACATAGACAGAAGACCAAACCACGAAATTTTGACAAAGGTCCGCTCAAATTTTTCCGGGCTAGGGGAGGGGCAAAATTTGTCAATTTTTTTTTGTCGCCGATTTGAACCAAAATGGTTGTGAGGTATATATAAGATGTACTGAGTGTCATTATGAGTGAATTTTATGAATCGGTTGACAAATGTACAAATTGTGGCCCCTTCCTTTTCTTCAAGTTTACAGAAAATGCACTATGAATTTAAATTCCTTCAACCAATCGTCACGTATTTGGTGTCATTCAGTGGGGAAATTTTAGTACTTCTAAACGATTACCCACTTGCCGTAACATGTTGATGGAGGCCAGAGATATTCGAAAAGTATGTACTGAACAACATACATATTGGCCTACATAGTAAAATATCGCCACAATACCTCACCAGAACCCTGCTAAATATTAAAGGGGCATCAAATACGAACACAATGACGCAAAAATTAGCTCGATATCTCGAAAATTGGACGATATATGGCGAATTTTCTACCCGCGTCGTCAAATTTCGAGGCATGGGTGGGGGTCACAACAGAACGTTCCAACTGAACACAGAAATGTCAATAAACCATACTATCGACATTCCAATCAATTCCGCGCGATTCCCTTATTATACTTCCATATTTTAATATGGAAGTATATTGTTATTCAATTTTTTATTTTTCCTATTATTATTATGCTTCTTAATATATTTTGTAACTCTTATATCTCAGAAAGTTTAAAAGGTGGAACATTGAAATTTGGTAGGTTTACGTACCTTGCCAAGCTACATGGAATCGACGCATTTAGGTTTATGTCCCAACTTGCTTTCCAGAGTTATGCCCCTTACAAATTTTTTTTGGAAAATGTTTGTGGCCAGATCTTCTCCTATAAAAAGCAAAGCAGCTGAATTCGGTTCTCGTAATCGTGTTAACTAACGAAAGGGTACAAATCGGGGAAATTTTCACCAAGGTCCGAAAACAATTTTTGACCTGGGGAGGGGTGCAAAATTTGTCAAATTTTTTCTTGTCACCGATTCCAACCAGTTTGACTGTCGTGTATCTATACGACGTTCTGATGCTAATCGTGAAAGAATTTTGTAAATCGGTTGAGAAATGGCCAAGTTATAAAACATCAAAAAATGTACTAATAAAGTCCATGTGTAGAAAGTGCTTGTGCCCAGATCTTCTCCTAGACGAAGCGCAACAGCTGGATTTGGTCTATGTGAGCGCCTTAAACATAGACAGAAGACCAAACCACGAAATTTTGACAAAGGTCCGCTCAAATTTTTCCGGGCTAGGGGAGGGGCAAAATTTGTCAATTTCTTTTTGTCGCCGATTTGAACCAAAATGGTTGTGAGGTATATATAAGATGTACTGAGTGTCATTATGAGTGAATTTTATGAATCGGTTGACAAATGTAGAAATTGTGGCCCCTTCCTTTTCTTCAAGTTTACAGAAAATGCACTATGAATTTAAATTCCTTCAACCAATCGTCACGTATTTGGTGTCATTCAGTGGGGAAATTTTAGTACTTCTAAACGATTACCCACTTGCCGTAACATGTTGATGGAGGCCAGAGATATTCGAAAAGTATGTACTGAACAACATACATATTGGCCTACATAGTAAAATATCGCCACAATACCTCACCAGAACCCTGCTAAATATTAAAGGGGCATCAAATACGAACACAATGACGCAAAAATTAGCTCGATATCTCGAAAATTGGACGATATATGGCGAATTTTCTACCCGCGTCGTCAAATTTCGAGGCATGGGTGGGGGTCACAACAGAACGTTCCAACTGAACACAGAAATGTCAATAAACCATACTATCGACATTCCAATCAATTCCGCGCGATTCCCTTATTATACTTCCATATTTTAATATGGAAGTATATTGTTATTCAATTTTTTATTTTTCCTATTATTATTATGCTTCTTAATATATTTTGTAACTCTTATATCTCAGAAAGTTTAAAAGGTGGAACATTGAAATTTGGTAGGTTTACGTACCTTGCCAAGCTACATGGAATCGAAGCATTTAGGTTTATGTCCCAACTTGCTTTCCAGAGTTATGCCCCTTACAAATTTTTTTTGGAAAATGTTTGTGGCCAGATCTTCTCCTATAAAAAGCAAAGCAGCTGAATTCGGTTCTCGTAATCGTGTTAACTAACGAAAGGGTACAAATCGGGGAAATTTTCACCAAGGTCCGAAAACAATTTTTGACCTGGGGAGGGGTGCAAAATTTGTCAAATTTTTTCTTGTCACCGATTCCAACCATTTTTACTGTCGTGTATCTATACGACGTTCTGATGCTAATCGTGAAAGAATTTTGTAAATCGGTTGAGAAATGGCCAAGTTATAAAACATCAAAAAATGTACTAATAAAGTCCATGTGTAGAAAGTGCTTGTGCCCAGATCTTCTCCTAGACGAAGCGCAACAGCTGGATTTGGTCTATGTGAGCGCCTTAAACATAGACAGAAGACCAAACCACGAAATTTTGACAAAGGTCCGCTCAAATTTTTCCGGGCTAGGGGAGGGGCAAAATTTGTCAATTTTGTTTTGTCGCCGATTTGAACCAAAATGGTTGTGAGGTATATATAAGATGTACTGAGTGTCATTATGAGTGAATTTTATGAATCGGTTGACAAATGTACAAATTGTGGCCCCTTCCTTTTCTTCAAGTTTACAGAAAATGCACTATGAATTTAAATTCCTTCAACCAATCGTCACGTATTTGGTGTCATTCAGTGGGGAAATTTTAGTACTTCTAAACGATTACCCACTTGCCGTAACATGTTGATGGAGGCCAGAGATATTCGAAAAGTATGTACTGAACAACATACATATTGGCCTACATAGTAAAATATCGCCACAATACCTCACCAGAACCCTGCTAAATATTAAAGGGGCATCAAATACGAACACAATGACGCAAAAATTAGCTCGATATCTCGAAAATTGGACGATATATGGCGAATTTTCTACCCGCGTCGTCAAATTTCGAGGCATGGGTGGGGGTCACAACAGAACGTTCCAACTGAACACAGAAATGTCAATAAACCATACTATCGACATTCCAATCAATTCCGCGCGATTCCCTTATTATACTTCCATATTTTAATATGGAAGTATATTGTTATTCAATTTTTTATTTTTCCTATTATTATTATGCTTCTTAATATATTTTGTAACTCTTATATCTCAGAAAGTTTAAAAGGTGGAACATTGAAATTTGGTAGGTTTACGTACCTTGCCAAGCTACATGGAATCGACGCATTCAGGTTTATGTCCCAACTTGCTTTCCAGAGTTATGCCCCTTACAAATTTTTTTTGGAAAATGTTTGTGGCCAGATCTTCTCCTATAAAAAGCAAAGCAGCTGAATTCGGTTCTCGTAATCGTGTTAACTAACGAAAGGGTACAAATCGGGGAAATTTTCACCAAGGTCCGAAAACAATTTTTGACCTGGGGAGGGGTGCAAAATTTGTCAAATTTTTTCTTGTCACCGATTCCAACCAGTTTGACTGTCGTGTATCTATACGACGTTCTGATGCTAATCGTGAAAGAATTTTGTAAATCGGTTGAGAAATGGCCAAGTTATAAAACATCAAAAAATGTACTAATAAAGTCCATGTGTAGAAAGTGCTTGTGCCCAGATCTTCTCCTAGACGAAGCGCAACAGCTGGATTTGGTCTATGTGAGCGCCTTAAACATAGACAGAAGACCAAACCACGAAATTTTGACAAAGGTCCGCTCAAATTTTTCCGGGCTAGGGGAGGGGCAAAATTTGTCAATTTCTTTTTGTCGCCGATTTGAACCAAAATGGTTGTGAGGTATATATAAGATGTACTGAGTGTCATTATGAGTGAATTTTATGAATCGGTTGACAAATGTAGAAATTGTGGCCCCTTCCTTTTCTTCAAGTTTACAGAAAATGCACTATGAATTTAAATTCCTTCAACCAATCGTCACGTATTTGGTGTCATTCAGTGGGGAAATTTTAGTACTTCTAAACGATTACCCACTTGCCGTAACATGTTGATGGAGGCCAGAGATATTCGAAAAGTATGTACTGAACAACATACATATTGGCCTACATAGTAAAATATCGCCACAATACCTCACCAGAACCCTGCTAAATATTAAAGGGGCATCAAATACGAACACAATGACGCAAAAATTAGCTCGATATCTCGAAAATTGGACGATATATGGCGAATTTTCTACCCGCGTCGTCAAATTTCGAGGCATGGGTGGGGGTCACAACAGAACGTTCCAACTGAACACAGAAATGTCAATAAACCATACTATCGACATTCCAATCAATTCCGCGCGATTCCCTTATTATACTTCCATATTTTAATATGGAAGTATATTGTTATTCAATTTTTTATTTTTCCTATTATTATTATGCTTCTTAATATATTTTGTAACTCTTATATCTCAGAAAGTTTAAAAGGTGGAACATTGAAATTTGGTAGGTTTACGTACCTTGCCAAGCTACATGGAATCGAAGCATTTAGGTTTATGTCCCAACTTGCTTTCCAGAGTTATGCCCCTTACAAATTTTTTTTGGAAAATGTTTGTGGCCAGATCTTCTCCTATAAAAAGCAAAGCAGCTGAATTCGGTTCTCGTAATCGTGTTAACTAACGAAAGGGTACAAATCGGGGAAATTTTCACCAAGGTCCGAAAACAATTTTTGACCTGGGGAGGGGTGCAAAATTTGTCAAATTTTTTCTTGTCACCGATTCCAACCATTTTTACTGTCGTGTATCTATACGACGTTCTGATGCTAATCGTGAAAGAATTTTGTAAATCGGTTGAGAAATGGCCAAGTTATAAAACATCAAAAAATGTACTAATAAAGTCCATGTGTAGAAAGTGCTTGTGCCCAGATCTTCTCCTAGACGAAGCGCAACAGCTGGATTTGGTCAATGTGAGCGCCTTAAACATAGACAGAAGACCAAACCACGAAATTTTGACAAAGGTCCGCTCAAATTTTTCCGGGCTAGGGGAGGGGCAAAATTTGTCAATTTTTTTTTGTCGCCGATTTGAACCAAAATGGTTGTGAGGTATATATAAGATGTACTGAGTGTCATTATGAGTGAATTTTATGAATCGGTTGACAAATGTACAAATTGTGGCCCCTTCCTTTTCTTCAAGTTTACAGAAAATGCACTATGAATTTAAATTCCTTCAACCAATCGTCACGTATTTGGTGTCATTCAGTGGGGAAATTTTAGTACTTCTAAACGATTACCCACTTGCCGTAACATGTTGATGGAGGCCAGAGATATTCGAAAAGTATGTACTGAACAACATACATATTGGCCTACATAGTAAAATATCGCCACAATACCTCACCAGAACCCTGCTAAATATTAAAGGGGCATCAAATACGAACACAATGACGCAAAAATTAGCTCGATATCTCGAAAATTGGACGATATATGGCGAATTTTCTACCCGCGTCGTCAAATTTCGAGGCATGGGTGGGGGTCACAACAGAACGTTCCAACTGAACACAGAAATGTCAATAAACCATACTATCGACATTCCAATCAATTCCGCGCGATTCCCTTATTATACTTCCATATTTTAATATGGAAGTATATTGTTATTCAATTTTTTATTTTTCCTATTATTATTATGCTTCTTAATATATTTTGTAACTCTTATATCTCAGAAAGTTTAAAAGGTGGAACATTGAAATTTGGTAGGTTTACGTACCTTGCCAAGCTACATGGAATCGACGCATTTAGGTTTATGTCCCAACTTGCTTTCCAGAGTTATGCCCCTTACAAATTTTTTTTGGAAAATGTTTGTGGCCAGATCTTCTCCTATAAAAAGCAAAGCAGCTGAATTCGGTTCTCGTAATCGTGTTAACTAACGAAAGGGTACAAATCGGGGAAATTTTCACCAAGGTCCGAAAACAATTTTTGACCTGGGGAGGGGTGCAAAATTTGTCAAATTTTTTCTTGTCACCGATTCCAACCAGTTTGACTGTCGTGTATCTATACGACGTTCTGATGCTAATCGTGAAAGAATTTTGTAAATCGGTTGAGAAATGGCCAAGTTATAAAACATCAAAAAATGTACTAATAAAGTCCATGTGTAGAAAGTGCTTGTGCCCAGATCTTCTCCTAGACGAAGCGCAACAGCTGGATTTGGTCTATGTGAGCGCCTTAAACATAGACAGAAGACCAAACCACGAAATTTTGACAAAGGTCCGCTCAAATTTTTCCGGGCTAGGGGAGGGGCAAAATTTGTCAATTTCTTTTTGTCGCCGATTTGAACCAAAATGGTTGTGAGGTATATATAAGATGTACTGAGTGTCATTATGAGTGAATTTTATGAATCGGTTGACAAATGTAGAAATTGTGGCCCCTTCCTTTTCTTCAAGTTTACAGAAAATGCACTATGAATTTAAATTCCTTCAACCAATCGTCACGTATTTGGTGTCATTCAGTGGGGAAATTTTAGTACTTCTAAACGATTACCCACTTGCCGTAACATGTTGATGGAGGCCAGAGATATTCGAAAAGTATGTACTGAACAACATACATATTGGCCTACATAGTAAAATATCGCCACAATACCTCACCAGAACCCTGCTAAATATTAAAGGGGCATCAAATACGAACACAATGACGCAAAAATTAGCTCGATATCTCGAAAATTGGACGATATATGGCGAATTTTCTACCCGCGTCGTCAAATTTCGAGGCATGGGTGGGGGTCACAACAGAACGTTCCAACTGAACACAGAAATGTCAATAAACCATACTATCGACATTCCAATCAATTCCGCGCGATTCCCTTATTATACTTCCATATTTTAATATGGAAGTATATTGTTATTCAATTTTTTATTTTTCCTATTATTATTATGCTTCTTAATATATTTTGTAACTCTTATATCTCAGAAAGTTTAAAAGGTGGAACATTGAAATTTGGTAGGTTTACGTACCTTGCCAAGCTACATGGAATCGAAGCATTTAGGTTTATGTCCCAACTTGCTTTCCAGAGTTATGCCCCTTACAAATTTTTTTTGGAAAATGTTTGTGGCCAGATCTTCTCCTATAAAAAGCAAAGCAGCTGAATTCGGTTCTCGTAATCGTGTTAACTAACGAAAGGGTACAAATCGGGGAAATTTTCACCAAGGTCCGAAAACAATTTTTGACCTGGGGAGGGGTGCAAAATTTGTCAAATTTTTTCTTGTCACCGATTCCAACCATTTTTACTGTCGTGTATCTATACGACGTTCTGATGCTAATCGTGAAAGAATTTTGTAAATCGGTTGAGAAATGGCCAAGTTATAAAACATCAAAAAATGTACTAATAAAGTCCATGTGTAGAAAGTGCTTGTGCCCAGATCTTCTCCTAGACGAAGCGCAACAGCTGGATTTGGTCTATGTGAGCGCCTTAAACATAGACAGAAGACCAAACCACGAAATTTTGACAAAGGTCCGCTCAAATTTTTCCGGGCTAGGGGAGGGGCAAAATTTGTCAATTTTTTTTTGTCGCCGATTTGAACCAAAATGGTTGTGAGGTATATATAAGATGTACTGAGTGTCATTATGAGTGAATTTTATGAATCGGTTGACAAATGTACAAATTGTGGCCCCTTCCTTTTCTTCAAGTTTACAGAAAATGCACTATGAATTTAAATTCCTTCAACCAATCGTCACGTATTTGGTGTCATTCAGTGGGGAAATTTTAGTACTTCTAAACGATTACCCACTTGCCGTAACATGTTGATGGAGGCCAGAGATATTCGAAAAGTATGTACTGAACAACATACATATTGGCCTACATAGTAAAATATCGCCACAATACCTCACCAGAACCCTGCTAAATATTAAAGGGGCATCAAATACGAACACAATGACGCAAAAATTAGCTCGATATCTCGAAAATTGGACGATATATGGCGAATTTTCTACCCGCGTCGTCAAATTTCGAGGCATGGGTGGGGGTCACAACAGAACGTTCCAACTGAACACAGAAATGTCAATAAACCATACTATCGACATTCCAATCAATTCCGCGCGATTCCCTTATTATACTTCCATATTTTAATATGGAAGTATATTGTTATTCAATTTTTTATTTTTCCTATTATTATTATGCTTCTTAATATATTTTGTAACTCTTATATCTCAGAAAGTTTAAAAGGTGGAACATTGAAATTTGAAGGTTTACGTACCTTGCCAAGCTACATGGAATCGACGCATTTAGGTTTATGTCCCAACTTGCTTTCCAGAGTTATGCCCCTTACAAATTTTTTTTGGAAAATGTTTGTGGCCAGATCTTCTCCTATAAAAAGCAAAGCAGCTGAATTCGGTTCTCGTAATCGTGTTAACTAACGAAAGGGTACAAATCGGGGAAATTTTCACCAAGGTCCGAAAACAATTTTTGACCTGGGGAGGGGTGCAAAATTTGTCAAATTTTTTCTTGTCACCGATTCCAACCAGTTTGACTGTCGTGTATCTATACGACGTTCTGATGCTAATCGTGAAAGAATTTTGTAAATCGGTTGAGAAATGGCCAAGTTATAAAACATCAAAAAATGTACTAATAAAGTCCATGTGTAGAAAGTGCTTGTGCCCAGATCTTCTCCTAGACGAAGCGCAACAGCTGGATTTGGTCTATGTGAGCGCCTTAAACATAGACAGAAGACCAAACCACGAAATTTTGACAAAGGTCCGCTCAAATTTTTCCGGGCTAGGGGAGGGGCAAAATTTGTCAATTTTTTTTTGTCGCCGATTTGAACCAAAATGGTTGTGAGGTATATATAAGATGTACTGAGTGTCATTATGAGTGAATTTTATGAATCGGTTGACAAATGTACAAATTGTGGCCCCTTCCTTTTCTTCAAGTTTACAGAAAATGCACTATGAATTTAAATTCCTTCAACCAATCGTCACGTATTTGGTGTCATTCAGTGGGGAAATTTTAGTACTTCTAAACGATTACCCACTTGCCGTAACATGTTGATGGAGGCCAGAGATATTCGAAAAGTATGTACTGAACAACATACATATTGGCCTACATAGTAAAATATCGCCACAATACCTCACCAGAACCCTGCTAAATATTAAAGGGGCATCAAATACGAACACAATGACGCAAAAATTAGCTCGATATCTCGAAAATTGGACGATATATGGCGAATTTTCTACCCGCGTCGTCAAATTTCGAGGCATGGGTGGGGGTCACAACAGAACGTTCCAACTGAACACAGAAATGTCAATAAACCATACTATCGACATTCCAATCAATTCCGCGCGATTCCCTTATTATACTTCCATATTTTAATATGGAAGTATATTGTTATTCAATTTTTTATTTTTCCTATTATTATTATGCTTCTTAATATATTTTGTAACTCTTATATCTCAGAAAGTTTAAAAGGTGGAACATTGAAATTTGAAGGTTTACGTACCTTGCCAAGCTACATGGAATCGACGCATTTAGGTTTATGTCCCAACTTGCTTTCCAGAGTTATGCCCCTTACAAATTTTTTTTGGAAAATGTTTGTGGCCAGATCTTCTCCTATAAAAAGCAAAGCAGCTGAATTCGGTTCTCGTAATCGTGTTAACTAACGAAAGGGTACAAATCGGGGAAATTTTCACCAAGGTCCGAAAACAATTTTTGACCTGGGGAGGGGTGCAAAATTTGTCAAATTTTTTCTTGTCACCGATTCCAACCAGTTTGACTGTCGTGTATCTATACGACGTTCTGATGCTAATCGTGAAAGAATTTTGTAAATCGGTTGAGAAATGGCCAAGTTATAAAACATCAAAAAATGTACTAATAAAGTCCATGTGTAGAAAGTGCTTGTGCCCAGATCTTCTCCTAGACGAAGCGCAACAGCTGGATTTGGTCTATGTGAGCGCCTTAAACATAGACAGAAGACCAAACCACGAAATTTTGACAAAGGTCCGCTCAAATTTTTCCGGGCTAGGGGAGGGGCAAAATTTGTCAATTTCTTTTTGTCGCCGATTTGAACCAAAATGGTTGTGAGGTATATATAAGATGTACTGAGTGTCATTATGAGTGAATTTTATGAATCGGTTGACAAATGTAGAAATTGTGGCCCCTTCCTTTTCTTCAAGTTTACAGAAAATGCACTATGAATTTAAATTCCTTCAACCAATCGTCACGTATTTGGTGTCATTCAGTGGGGAAATTTTAGTACTTCTAAACGATTACCCACTTGCCGTAACATGTTGATGGAGGCCAGAGATATTCGAAAAGTATGTACTGAACAACATACATATTGGCCTACATAGTAAAATATCGCCACAATACCTCACCAGAACCCTGCTAAATATTAAAGGGGCATCAAATACGAACACAATGACGCAAAAATTAGCTCGATATCTCGAAAATTGGACGATATATGGCGAATTTTCTACCCGCGTCGTCAAATTTCGAGGCATGGGTGGGGGTCACAACAGAACGTTCCAACTGAACACAGAAATGTCAATAAACCATACTATCGACATTCCAATCAATTCCGCGCGATTCCCTTATTATACTTCCATATTTTAATATGGAAGTATATTGTTATTCAATTTTTTATTTTTCCTATTATTATTATGCTTCTTAATATATTTTGTAACTCTTATATCTCAGAAAGTTTAAAAGGTGGAACATTGAAATTTGGTAGGTTTACGTACCTTGCCAAGCTACATGGAATCGAAGCATTTAGGTTTATGTCCCAACTTGCTTTCCAGAGTTATGCCCCTTACAAATTTTTTTTGGAAAATGTTTGTGGCCAGATCTTCTCCTATAAAAAGCAAAGCAGCTGAATTCGGTTCTCGTAATCGTGTTAACTAACGAAAGGGTACAAATCGGGGAAATTTTCACCAAGGTCCGAAAACAATTTTTGACCTGGGGAGGGGTGCAAAATTTGTCAAATTTTTTCTTGTCACCGATTCCAACCAGTTTGACTGTCGTGTATCTATACGACGTTCTGATGCTAATCGTGAAAGAATTTTGTAAATCGGTTGAGAAATGGCCAAGTTATAAAACATCAAAAAATGTACTAATAAAGTCCATGTGTAGAAAGTGCTTGTGCCCAGATCTTCTCCTAGACGAAGCGCAACAGCTGGATTTGGTCTATGTGAGCGCCTTAAACATAGACAGAAGACCAAACCACGAAATTTTGACAAATGTCCGCTCAAATTTTTCCGGGCTAGGGGAGGGGCAAAATTTGTCAATTTTTTTTTGTCGCCGATTTGAACCAAAATGGTTGTGAGGTATATATAAGATGTACTGAGTGTCATTATGAGTGAATTTTATGAATCGGTTGACAAATGTAGAAATTGTGGCCCCTTCCTTTTCTTCAAGTTTACAGAAAATGCACTATGAATTTAAATTCCTTCAACCAATCGTCACGTATTTGGTGTCATTCAGTGGGGAAATTTTAGTACTTCTAAACGATTACCCACTTGCCGTAACATGTTGATGGAGGCCAGAGATATTCGAAAAGTATGTACTGAACAACATACATATTGGCCTACATAGTAAAATATCGCCACAATACCTCACCAGAACCCTGCTAAATATTAAAGGGGCATCAAATACGAACACAATGACGCAAAAATTAGCTCGATATCTCGAAAATTGGACGATATATGGCGAATTTTCTACCCGCGTCGTCAAATTTCGAGGCATGGGTGGGGGTCACAACAGAACGTTCCAACTGAACACAGAAATGTCAATAAACCATACTATCGACATTCCAATCAATTCCGCGCGATTCCCTTATTATACTTCCATATTTTAATATGGAAGTATATTGTTATTCAATTTTTTATTTTTCCTATTATTATTATGCTTCTTAATATATTTTGTAACTCTTATATCTCAGAAAGTTTAAAAGGTGGAACATTGAAATTTGGTAGGTTTACGTACCTTGCCAAGCTACATGGAATCGAAGCATTTAGGTTTATGTCCCAACTTGCTTTCCAGAGTTATGCCCCTTACAAATTTTTTTTGGAAAATGTTTGTGGCCAGATCTTCTCCTATAAAAAGCAAAGCAGCTGAATTCGGTTCTCGTAATCGTGTTAACTAACGAAAGGGTACAAATCGGGGAAATTTTCACCAAGGTCCGAAAACAATTTTTGACCTGGGGAGGGGTGCAAAATTTGTCAAATTTTTTCTTGTCACCGATTCCAACCATTTTTACTGTCGTGTATCTATACGACGTTCTGATGCTAATCGTGAAAGAATTTTGTAAATCGGTTGAGAAATGGCCAAGTTATAAAACATCAAAAAATGTACTAATAAAGTCCATGTGTAGAAAGTGCTTGTGCCCAGATCTTCTCCTAGACGAAGCGCAACAGCTGGATTTGGTCTATGTGAGCGCCTTAAACATAGACAGAAGACCAAACCACGAAATTTTGACAAAGGTCCGCTCAAATTTTTCCGGGCTAGGGGAGGGGCAAAATTTGTCAATTTTTTTTTGTCGCCGATTTGAACCAAAATGGTTGTGAGGTATATATAAGATGTACTGAGTGTCATTATGAGTGAATTTTATGAATCGGTTGACAAATGTACAAATTGTGGCCCCTTCCTTTTCTTCAAGTTTACAGAAAATGCACTATGAATTTAAATTCCTTCAACCAATCGTCACGTATTTGGTGTCATTCAGTGGGGAAATTTTAGTACTTCTAAACGATTACCCACTTGCCGTAACATGTTGATGGAGGCCAGAGATATTCGAAAAGTATGTACTGAACAACATACATATTGGCCTACATAGTAAAATATCGCCACAATACCTCACCAGAACCCTGCTAAATATTAAAGGGGCATCAAATACGAACACAATGACGCAAAAATTAGCTCGATATCTCGAAAATTGGACGATATATGGCGAATTTTCTACCCGCGTCGTCAAATTTCGAGGCATGGGTGGGGGTCACAACAGAACGTTCCAACTGAACACAGAAATGTCAATAAACCATACTATCGACATTCCAATCAATTCCGCGCGATTCCCTTATTATACTTCCATATTTTAATATGGAAGTATATTGTTATTCAATTTTTTATTTTTCCTATTATTATTATGCTTCTTAATATATTTTGTAACTCTTATATCTCAGAAAGTTTAAAAGGTGGAACATTGAAATTTGGTAGGTTTACGTACCTTGCCAAGCTACATGGAATCGACGCATTTAGGTTTATGTCCCAACTTGCTTTCCAGAGTTATGCCCCTTACAAATTTTTTTTGGAAAATGTTTGTGGCCAGATCTTCTCCTATAAAAAGCAAAGCAGCTGAATTCGGTTCTCGTAATCGTGTTAACTAACGAAAGGGTACAAATCGGGGAAATTTTCACCAAGGTCCGAAAACAATTTTTGACCTGGGGAGGGGTGCAAAATTTGTCAAATTTTTTCTTGTCACCGATTCCAACCAGTTTGACTGTCGTGTATCTATACGACGTTCTGATGCTAATCGTGAAAGAATTTTGTAAATCGGTTGAGAAATGGCCAAGTTATAAAACATCAAAAAATGTACTAATAAAGTCCATGTGTAGAAAGTGCTTGTGCCCAGATCTTCTCCTAGACGAAGCGCAACAGCTGGATTTGGTCTATGTGAGCGCCTTAACCCTTTGAACCCGTAACACCGATATTTAGGTGCAAACGAACCGTGACTATATCCCGTAACACCGATATTTCGGTGCAGCGACGACATGATTCGGTAGCAAATTTATATATAGTATAACGAGCGTCAGACCCACTGATTTATATTTAAATTGCCCCCCACATATGTCAGCGGCGCCCATGGTGCGTATGGAATGGTTGACCGCTAGTATCGGGTAGAAATATATGCGCATGCGCATAGCATATAATCCACAAAACATACGATATTTTAAGCGAACTGTGCCGCTATATTTACGGCATATAATTTCGTGTTCCCCGTGTATGTACAGAACAGACATAATTTAGACACACAATTTCAGTTTAAATTACCCTCGCGTATATTAACCAGTGTTCTGCTACATATGGGGAAGGGTCTATCGCATATGAAGTTGATTTATTCGCGCATGCGCAGACTAGTGCAATGGCAAATCAATGGTTTATAACGTACTTATACACGACATACCCACTAATATATATATATTTAAATTGGCCTATTGAAGTCAGCGCTGGCAACGGTGTCTATATGGATTGGCTGCCCGCTAGAAACGGCTAGGAAAAATATGCGCATGGGCGCAGGCTATAATTTATTTTTTTAAATGCGTTTAAGTGAAATGTGGCGCTATATATGACATGTTGTTGCATGTTTCACATGTTAGTACAGTAGACACAATCTAGACAGCTTACTTGAACAATGGGGCCACGATATGGGTTGGGAAATTACGTTGTATCTGGTCTCTGTAATATCAGTCTCTGTTGTGCCACATGCAGCAAAAAGTCTATCGCATATCAAGTTGACTTACTCGCGCATGGTCAGGCATATCTTAATTTCACATTAGGATATTGGTTGCATCGAAACGCAATTCGCTGATGTATAATTACAACGTTATAAGCTAGAATTCGTTTATCCTGCAAATTTCGGGTAGTTGCCTAGTAACCGTTTCTAATGCGAGATCGGGTGGCAAAGTCTCCCGATCTTACAATGATCAGTGGTCCGTGCATGCATATATCATGCCTGCACAGTTTCAGGTAGGTGTCCCCTTTCAACATAACCAACACCATGCGACTAGACACTGTCTAAATTAAGGCAAAACATACCACTGAAAGGTTAGTGCAATTATGTCATTCGATCAGTTGTGGTATTTGCTTAGCAACCGTTGCTACCCTTAAATGGGATATTTGGTTCACTATTCTGGTCGGGTATATCTCAAATTTCACGTTAGGGTAGTACCTGCATCAAAAAACGCAATCACTGAGGTTGAATTACGACGCATTAAGCTATATTTACATTTTCCAGTCAATTCCGGGTAGTTGCCTAGCAACCGCCACTAAGGAGTTGCCGCGAGGCAAAGTCTCGCGATCTTATAATGATCGCTGATCCATGGGGGACATACCTGTAAAGTTTCAGACCGGTGTCGCAATTTGAACATAATCAACACCATGCTACTAGACACTGTCTAATTTAAGCGAACATACCACTGGGAGCCCCGGGTCAGGGTGTCGATCACTGTGGGGCGCCAGGGTTCAAAGGGTTAACATAGACAGAAGACCAAACCACGAAATTTTGACAAAGGTCCGCTCAAATTTTTCCGGGCTAGGGGAGGGGCAAAATTTGTCAATTTCTTTTTGTCGCCGATTTGAACCAAAATGGTTGTGAGGTATATGTAAGATGTACTGAGTGTCATTATGAGTGAATTTTATGAATCGGTTGACAAATGTAGAAATTGTGGCCCCTTCCTTTTCTTCAAGTTTACAGAAAATGCACTATGAATTTAAATTCCTTCAACCAATCGTCACGTATTTGGTGTCATTCAGTGGGGAAATTTTAGTACTTCTAAACGATTACCCACTTGCCGTAACATGTTGATGGAGGCCAGAGATATTCGAAAAGTATGTACTGAACAACATACATATTGGCCTACATAGTAAAATATCGCCACAATACCTCACCAGAACCCTGCTAAATATTAAAGGGGCATCAAATACGAACACAATGACGCAAAAATTAGCTCGATATCTCGAAAATTGGACGATATATGGCGAATTTTCTACCCGCGTCGTCAAATTTCGAGGCATGGGTGGGGGTCACAACAGAACGTTCCAACTGAACACAGAAATGTCAATAAACCATACTATCGACATTCCAATCAATTCCGCGCGATTCCCTTATTATACTTCCATATTTTAATATGGAAGTATATTGTTATTCAATTTTTTATTTTTCCTATTATTATTATGCTTCTTAATATATTTTGTAACTCTTATATCTCAGAAAGTTTAAAAGGTGGAACATTGAAATTTGGTAGGTTTACGTACCTTGCCAAGCTACATGGAATCGAAGCATTTAGGTTTATGTCCCAACTTGCTTTCCAGAGTTATGCCCCTTACAAATTTTTTTTGGAAAATGTTTGTGGCCAGATCTTCTCCTATAAAAAGCAAAGCAGCTGAATTCGGTTCTCGTAATCGTGTTAACTAACGAAAGGGTACAAATCGGGGAAATTTTCACCAAGGTCCGAAAACAATTTTTGACCTGGGGAGGGGTGCAAAATTTGTCAAATTTTTTCTTGTCACCGATTCCAACCAGTTTGACTGTCGTGTATCTATACGACGTTCTGATGCTAATCGTGAAAGAATTTTGTAAATCGGTTGAGAAATGGCCAAGTTATAAAACATCAAAAAATGTACTAATAAAGTCCATGTGTAGAAAGTGCTTGTGCCCAGATCTTCTCCTAGACGAAGCGCAACAGCTGGATTTGGTCTATGTGAGCGCCTTAAACATAGACAGAAGACCAAACCACGAAATTTTGACAAATGTCCGCTCAAATTTTTCCGGGCTAGGGGAGGGGCAAAATTTGTCAATTTTTTTTTGTCGCCGATTTGAACCAAAATGGTTGTGAGGTATATATAAGATGTACTGAGTGTCATTATGAGTGAATTTTATGAATCGGTTGACAAATGTAGAAATTGTGGCCCCTTCCTTTTCTTCAAGTTTACAGAAAATGCACTATGAATTTAAATTCCTTCAACCAATCGTCACGTATTTGGTGTCATTCAGTGGGGAAATTTTAGTACTTCTAAACGATTACCCACTTGCCGTAACATGTTGATGGAGGCCAGAGATATTCGAAAAGTATGTACTGAACAACATACATATTGGCCTACATAGTAAAATATCGCCACAATACCTCACCAGAACCCTGCTAAATATTAAAGGGGCATCAAATACGAACACAATGACGCAAAAATTAGCTCGATATCTCGAAAATTGGACGATATATGGCGAATTTTCTACCCGCGTCGTCAAATTTCGAGGCATGGGTGGGGGTCACAACAGAACGTTCCAACTGAACACAGAAATGTCAATAAACCATACTATCGACATTCCAATCAATTCCGCGCGATTCCCTTATTATACTTCCATATTTTAATATGGAAGTATATTGTTATTCAATTTTTTATTTTTCCTATTATTATTATGCTTCTTAATATATTTTGTAACTCTTATATCTCAGAAAGTTTAAAAGGTGGAACATTGAAATTTGGTAGGTTTACGTACCTTGCCAAGCTACATGGAATCGAAGCATTTAGGTTTATGTCCCAACTTGCTTTCCAGAGTTATGCCCCTTACAAATTTTTTTTGGAAAATGTTTGTGGCCAGATCTTCTCCTATAAAAAGCAAAGCAGCTGAATTCGGTTCTCGTAATCGTGTTAACTAACGAAAGGGTACAAGTCGGGGAAATTTTCACCAAGGTCCGAAAACAATTTTTGAGCTGGGGAGGGGTGCAAAATTTGTCAAATTTTTTCTTGTCACCGATTCCAACCATTTTTACTGTCGTGTATCTATACGACGTTCTGATGCTAATCGTGAAAGAATTTTGTAAATCGGTTGAGAAATGGCCAAGTTATAAAACATCAAAAAATGTACTAATAAAGTCCATGTGTAGAAAGTGCTTGTGCCCAGATCTTCTCCTAGACGAAGCGCAACAGCTGGATTTGGTCTATGTGAGCGCCTTAAACATAGACAGAAGACCAAACCACGAAATTTTGACAAATGTCCGCTCAAATTTTTCCGGGCTAGGGGAGGGGCAAAATTTGTCAATTTTTTTTTGTCGCCGATTTGAACCAAAATGGTTGTGAGGTATATATAAGATGTACTGAGTGTCATTATGAGTGAATTTTATGAATCGGTTGACAAATGTAGAAATTGTGGCCCCTTCCTTTTCTTCAAGTTTACAGAAAATGCACTATGAATTTAAATTCCTTCAACCAATCGTCACGTATTTGGTGTCATTCAGTGGGGAAATTTTAGTACTTCTAAACGATTACCCACTTGCCGTAACATGTTGATGGAGGCCAGAGATATTCGAAAAGTATGTACTGAACAACATACATATTGGCCTACATAGTAAAATATCGCCACAATACCTCACCAGAACCCTGCTAAATATTAAAGGGGCATCAAATACGAACACAATGACGCAAAAATTAGCTCGATATCTCGAAAATTGGACGATATATGGCGAATTTTCTACCCGCGTCGTCAAATTTCGAGGCATGGGTGGGGGTCACAACAGAACGTTCCAACTGAACACAGAAATGTCAATAAACCATACTATCGACATTCCAATCAATTCCGCGCGATTCCCTTATTATACTTCCATATTTTAATATGGAAGTATATTGTTATTCAATTTTTTATTTTTCCTATTATTATTATGCTTCTTAATATATTTTGTAACTCTTATATCTCAGAAAGTTTAAAAGGTGGAACATTGAAATTTGGTAGGTTTACGTACCTTGCCAAGCTACATGGAATCGAAGCATTTAGGTTTATGTCCAACTTGCTTTCCAGAGTTATGCCCCTTACAAATTTTTTTTTGGAAAATGTTTGTGGCCAGATCTTCTCCTATAAAAAGCAAAGCAGCTGAATTCGGTTCTCGTAATCGTGGTTAACTAACGAAAGGGTACAAATCGGGGAAATTTTCACCAAGGTCCGAAAACAATTTTTGAGCTGGGGAGGGGTGCAAAATTTGTCAAATTTTTTCTTGTCACCGATTCCAACCATTTTTACTGTCGTGTATCTATACGACGTTCTGATGCTAATCGTGAAAGAATTTTGTAAATCGGTTGAGAAATGGCCAAGTTATAAAACATCAAAAAATGTACTAATAAAGTCCATGTGTAGAAAGTGCTTGTGCCCAGATCTTCTCCTAGACGAAGCGCAACAGCTGGATTTGGTCTATGTGAGCGCCTTAAACATAGACAGAAGACCAAACCACGAAATTTTGACAAATGTCCGCTCAAATTTTTCCGGGCTAGGGGGAGGGGCAAAATTTGTCAATTTTTTTTGTCGCCGATTTGAACCAAAATGGTTTGTGAGGTATATATAAGATGTACTGAGTGTCATTATGAGGTGAATTTTATGAATCGGTTGACAAATGTAGAAATTGTGGCCCCTTCCTTTTCTTCAAGTTTACAGAAAATGCACTATGAATTTAAATTCCTTCAACCAATCGTCACGTATTTGGTGTCATTCAGTGGGGAAATTTTAGTACTTCTAAACGATTACCCACTTGCCGTAACATGTTGATGGAGGCCAGAGATATTCGAAAAGTATGTAGCTGAACAACATACATATTGGCCTACATAGTAAAATATCGCCACAATACCTCACCAGAACCCTGCTAAATATTAAAGGGGCATCAAATACGAACACAATGACGCAAAAATTAGCTCGATATCTCGAAAATTGGACGATATATGGCGAATTTTCTACCCGCCGTCGTCAAATTTCGAGGCATGGGTGGGGGTCACAACAGAACGTCCCCAACTGAACACAGAAATGTCAATAAACCATACTATCGACATTCCAATCAATTCCGCGCGATTCCCTTATTATACTTCCATATTTTAATATGGAAGTATATTGTTATTCAATTTTTTATTTTTCCTATTATTATTATGCTTCTTAATATATTTTGTAACTCTTATATCTCAGAAAGTTTAAAAGGTGGAACATTGAAATTTGGTAGGTTTACGTACCTTGCCAAGCTACATGGAATCGAAGCATTTAGGTTTATGTCCCAACTTGCTTTCCAGAGTTATGCCCCTTACAAATTTTTTTTGGAAAATGTTTGTGGCCAGATCTTCTCCTATAAAAAGCAAAGCAGCTGAATTCGGTTCTCGTAATCGTGTTAACTAACGAAAAGGGTACAAATCGGGGAAATTTTCACCAAGGTCCGAAAAACAATTTTTGAGCTGGGGAGGGGTGCAAAATTTGTCAAATTTTTTCTTGTCACCGATTCCAACCATTTTTACTGTCGTGTATCTATACGACGTTCTGATGCTAATCGTGAAAGAATTTTGTAAATCGGTTGAGAAATGGCCCAAAGTTATAAAACATCAAAAAATGTACTAATAAAGTCCATGTGTAGAAAGTGCTTGTGCCCAGATCTTCTCCTAGACGAAGCGCAACAGCTGGATTTGGTCTATGTGAGCGCCTTAAACATAGACAGAAGACCAAACCACGAAATTTTGACAAATGACCGCTCAAATTTTTCCGGGGCTAGGGGAGGGGCAAAATTTGTCAATTTTTTTTTGTCGCCGATTTGAACCAAAATGGTTGTGAGGTATATATAAGATGTACTGAGTGTCATTATGAGTGAATTTTATGAATCGGTTGACAAATGTAGAAATTGTGGGCCCCTTCCTTTTCTTCAAGTTTACAGAAAATGCACTATGAATTTAAATTCCTTCAACCAATCGTCACGTATTTGGTGTCATTCAGTGGGGAAATTTTAGTACTTCTAAACGATTACCACTTGCCGGTAACATGTTGATGGAGGCCAGAGATATTCGAAAAGTATGTACTGAACAACATACATATTGGCCTACATAGTAAAATATCGCCACAATACCTCACCAGAACCCTGCTAAATATTAAAGGGGCATCAAATACGAACACAATGACGCAAAAATTAGCTCGATATCTCGAAAATTGGACGATATATGGCGAATTTTCTACCCGCGTCGTCAATTTCGAGGCATGGGTGGGGGTCACAACAGAACGTTCCAACTGAACACAGAAATGTCAATAAACCATACTATCGACATTCCAATCAATTCCGCGCGATTCCCTTATTATACTTCCATATTTTAATATGGAAGTATATTGTTATTCAATTTTTTATTTTTCCTATTATTATTATGCTTCTTAATATATTTTGTAACTCTTATATCTCAGAAAGTTTAAAAGGTGAACATTGAAATTTGGTAGGTTTACGTACCTTGCCAAGCTACATGGAAATCGAAGCATTTAGGTTTATGTCCCAACTTGCTTTCCAGAGTTATGCCCCTTACAAATTTTTTTTGGAAAATGTTTGTGGCCAGATCTTCTCCTATAAAAAGCAAAGCAGCTGAATTCGGTTCTCGTAATCGTGTTAACTAACGAAAGGGTACAAATCGGGGAAATTTTCACCAAGGTCCGAAAACAATTTTTGAGCTGGGGAGGGGTGCAAAATTTGTCAAATTTTTTCTTGTCACCGATTCCAACCATTTTGACTGTCGTGTATCTATACGACGTTCTGATGCTAATCGTGAAAGAATTTTGTAAATCGGTTGAGAATGGCCAAGTTATAAAACATCAAAAAATGTACTAATAAAGTCCATGTGTAGAAAGTGCTTGTGCCCAGATCTTCTCCTAGACGAAGCGCAACAGCTGGATTTGGTCTATGTGAGCGCCTTAAACATAGACAGAAGACCAACCACGAAATTTTGACAAAGGTCCGCTCAAATTTTTCCGGGCTAGGGGAGGGGGCAAAATTTGTCAAATTTTTTTTGTCGCCGATTTGAACCAAAATGGTTGTGAGGTATATATAAGATGTACTGAGTGTCATTATGAGTGAATTTTATGAATCGGTTGACAAATGTAGAAAATTGTGGCCCCTTCCTTTTCTTCAAGTTTACAGAAAATGCACTATGAATTTAAATTCCTTCAACCAATCGTCACGTATTTGGTGTCATTCAGTGGGGAAATTTTAGTACTTCTAAACGATTACCCACTTGCCGTAACATGTTGATGGGAGGCCAGAGATATTCGAAAAGTATGTACTGAACAACATACATATTGGCCTACATAGTAAAATATCGCCACAATACCTCACCAGAACCCTGCTAAATATTAAAGGGGCATCAAATACGAACACAATGACGCAAAAAATTAGCTCGATATCTCGAAAATTGGACGATATATGGCGAATTTTCTACCCGCGTCGTCAAATTTCGAGGCATGGGTGGGGGTCACAACAGAAACGTTCCAACTGAACACAGAAATGTCAATAAACCATACTATCGACATTCCAATCAATTCCGCGCGATTCCCTTATTATACTTCCATATTTTAATATGGAAGTATATTGTTATTCAATTTTTTATTTTTCCTATTATTATTATGCTTCTTAATATATTTTGTAACTCTTATATCTCAGAAAGTTTAAAAGGTGGAACATTGAAATTTGGTAGGTTTACGTACCTTGCCAAGCTACATGGAATCGAAGCATTAGGTTTATGTCCCAACTTGCTTTCCAGAGTTATGCCCCCTTACAAATTTTTTTTGGAAAATGTTTGTGGCCAGATCTTCTCCTATAAAAAGCAAAAGCAGCTGAATTCGGTTCTCGTAATCGTGTTAACTAACGAAAGGGTACAAATCGGGGAAATTTTCACCAAGGTCCGAAAACAATTTTTGACCTGGGGAAGGGGTGCAAAATTTTGTCAAATTTTTTCTTGTCACCGATTCCAACCAGTTTGACTGTCGTGTATCTATACGACGTTCTGATGCTAATCGTGAAAGAATTTTGTAAATCGGTTGAGAAATGGCCAAGTTATAAAACATCAAAAAAATGTACTAATAAAGTCCATGTGTAGAAAGTGCTTGTGCCCAGATCTTCTCCTAGACGAAGCGCAACAGCTGGATTTGGTCTATGTGAGCGCCTTAAACATAGACAGAAGACCAAACCACGAAATTTTGACAAAGGTCCGCTCAAATTTTTCCGGGCTAGGGGAGGGGGCAAAATTTGTCAAATTTTTTTTTGTCGCCGATTTTGAACCAAAATGGTTGTGAGGTATATATAAGATGTACTGAGTGTCATTATGAGTGAATTTTATGAATCGGTTGACAAATGTAGAAATTGTGGCCCCTTCCTTTTCTTCAAGTTTACAGAAAAATGCACTATGAATTTAAATTCCTTCAACCAATCGTCACGTATTTGGTGTCATTCAGTGGGGGAAATTTTAGTACTTCTAAACGATTACCCACTTGCCGTAACATGTTGATGGAGGCCAGAGATATTCGAAAAGTATGTACTGAACAACATACATATTGGCCTACATAGTAAAATATCGCCACAATACCTCACCAGAACCCTGCTAAATATTAAAGGGGCATCAAATACGAACACAATGACGCAAAAATTAGCTCGATATCTCGAAAATTGGACGATATATGGCGAATTTTCTACCCGCGTCGTCAAATTTCGAGGCATGGGTGGGGGTCACACAAGAACGTTCCAACTGAACACAGAAATGTCAATAAACCATACTATCGACATTCCAATCAATTCCGCGCGATTCCCTTATTATACTTCCATATTTTAATATGGAAGTATATTGTTATTCAATTTTTTATTTTTCCTTATATTATTATGCTTCTTAATATATTTTGTAACTCTTATATCTCAGAAAGTTTAAAAGGTGGAACATTGAAATTTGGTAGGTTTACGTACCTTGCCAAGCTACATGGAATCGAAGCATTTAGGTTTATGTCCCAACTTGCTTTCCAGAGTTATGCCCCTTACAAATTTTTTTTGGAAAATGTTTGTGGCCAGATCTTCTCCTATAAAAAGCAAAGCAGCTGAATTCGGTTCTCGTAATCGTGTTAACTAACGAAAGGGTACAAATCGGGGGAAATTTTCACCAAGGTCCGAAAACAATTTTTGAGCTGGGGAGGGAGTGCAAAATTTGTCAAATTTTTTCTTGTCACCGATTCCAACCATTTTTACTGTCGTGTATCTATACGACGTTCTGATGCTAATCGTGAAAGAATTTTGTAAATCGGTTGAGAAATGGCCAAGTTATAAAACATCAAAAAATGTACTAATAAAGTCCATGTGTAGAAAGAGCTTGTGCCCAGATCTTCTCCTAGACGAAGCGCAACAGCTGGATTTGGTCTATGTGAGCGCCTTAAACATAGACAGAAGACCAAACCACGAAATTTTGACAAAGGTCCGCTCAAATTTTTCCGGGGCTAGGGGAGGGGCCAAAATTTGTCAATTTTTTTTTTGTCGCCGATTTGAACCAAAATGGTTGTGAGGTATATATAAAAGATGTACTGAGTGTCATTATGAGTGAATTTTATGAATCGGTTGACAAATGTAGAAATTTTTGGGCCCCTTCCTTTTCTTCAAGTTTACAGAAAATGCACTATGAATTTAAATTCCTTCAACCAATCGTCACGTATTTGGTGTCATTCAGTGGGGAAATTTTAGTACTTCTAAACGATTACCCACTTGCCGTAAACATGTTGATGGAGGCCAGAGATATTCGAAAAGTATGTACTGAACCACATACATATTGGCCTACATAGTAAAATATCGCCACAATACCTCACCAGAACCCTGCTAAATATTTAAAGGGGCATCAAATACGAACACAATGACGCAAAAATTAGCTCGATATCTCGAAAATTGGACGATATATGGCGAATTTTCTACCCGCGTCGTCAAATTTCGAGGCATGGGTGGGGGGTCACAACAGAACGCTTCCAACTGAACACAGAAATGTCAATAAACCATACTATCGACATTCCAATCAATTCCGCGCGATTCCCCTTATTATACTTCCATATTTTAATATGGAAGTATATTGTTATTCAATTTTTTATTTTTTCCTGATTATTATTATGCTTCTTAATATATTTTGTAACTCTTATATCTCAGAAAGTTTAAAAGGTGGAACATTGAAATTTGGTAGGTTTACGTACCTTGCCAAGCTACATGGAATCGAAGCATTTAGGTTTATGTCCCAACTTGCTTTCCAGAGTTATGCCCCCTTACAAATTTTTTTTGGAAAATGTTTGTGGCCAGATCTTCTCCTATAAAAAGCAAAGCAGCTGAATTCGGTTCTCGTAATCGTGTTAACTAACGAAAGGGTACAAATCGGGGGAAATTTTCACCAAGGTCCGAAAACAATTTTTGACCTGGGGAGGGGTGCAAAAATTTGTCAAATTTTTTTCTTGTCACCGATTCCAACCATTTTTACTGTCGTGTATCTATAACGACGTTCTGATGCTAATCGTGAAAGAATTTTGTAAATCGGTTGAGAAATGGCCAAGTTATAAAACATAAAAAAATGTACTAATAAAGTCCATGTGTAGAAAGTGCTTGTGCCCAGATCTTCTCCTAGACGAAGCGCAACAGTTGGATTTGGTCTATGTGAGCGCCTTAAACATAGACAGAAGACCAAACCACGAAATTTTGACAAAGGTCCGCTCAAATTTTTCCGGGCTAGGGGAGGGGCAAAATTTGTCAATTTTTTTTTTGTCGCCGATTTGAACCAAATGGTGTTTGTGAGGTATATATAAGATGTACTGAGTGTCATTATGAGTGAATTTTATGAATCGGTTGACAAATGTAGAAATTGTGGCCCCTTCCTTTTCTTCAAGTTTACAGAAAATGCACTATGAATTTAAATTCCCTTTCAACCAATCGTCACGTATTTGGTGTCATTCAGTGGGGAAATTTTTAGTACTTCTAAACGATTACCCACTTGCCGTAACATGTTGTTGGAGGCCAGAGATATTCGAAAAAGTATGTACTGAACAACATACATATTGGCCTACATAGTAAAATATCGCCACAAATACCTCACCAGAACCCTGCTAAATATTAAAGGGGCATCAAATACGAACACAATGACGCAAAAAATTAGCTCGATATCTCGAAAATTGGACGATATATGGCGAATTTTCTACCCGCGTCGTCAAATTCGAGGCAATGGGTGGGGGTCACAACAGAACGTTCCAACTGAACACAGAAATGTCAATAAACCATACTATCGACATTCCAATCAATTCCGCGCGATTCCCCTTATTATACTTCCATATTTTAATATGGAAGTATATTGTTATTCAATTTTTTATTTTTCCTATTATTATTATGGCTTCTTAATATATTTTGTAACTCTTATATCTCAGAAAGTTAAAAGGTGGAACATTGAAATTTGGTAGGTTTACGTACCTTGCCAAGCTACATGGAATCGAAGCATTTAGGTTTATGTCCCAACTTGCTTTCCAGAGTTATGCCCCTTACAAATTTTTTTTGGAAAATGTTTGTGGCCAGATCTTCTCCTATAAAAAGCAAAGCAGCTGAATTCGGTTCTCGTAATCGTGTTAACTAACGAAAGGGTACAAATCGGGGAAATTTTCACCAAGGTCCGAAAACAATTTTTGACCTGGGGAGGGGTGCAAAATTTGTCAAATTTTTTCTTGTCACCGATTCCAACCATTTTTACTGTCGTGTATCTATACGACGTTCTGATGCTAATCGTGAAAGAATTTTGTAAATCGGTTGAGAAATGGCCAAGTTAATAAAACATAAAAAAATGTACTAATAAAGTCCATGTGTAGAAAGTGCTTGTGCCCAGATCTTCTCCTAGACGAAGCGGCAACAGTTGGATTTGGTCTATGTGAGCGCCTTAAACATAGACAGAAGACCAAACCACGAAATTTTGACAAAGGTCCGCTCAAATTTTTCCGGGCTAGGGGAGGGGCAAAATTTGTCAATTTTTTTTTGTCGCCGATTTGAACCAAAATGGTTGTGAGGTATATATAAGATGTACTGAGTGTCATTATGAGTGAATTTTATGAATCGGTTGACAAATGTAGAAATTGTGGCCCCTTCCTTTTCTTCAAGTTTACAGAAAATGCACTATGAATTTAAATTCCTTCAACCAATCGTCACGTATTTGGGTGTCATTCAGTGGGGAAATTTTAGTACTTCTAAACGATTACCCACTTGCCGTAACATGTTGATGGAGGCCAGAGATATTCGAAAAGTATGTACTGAACAACATACATATTGGCCTACATAGTAAAATATCGCCACAATACCTCACCAGAACCCTGCTAAATATTAAAGGGGCATCAAATACGAACACAATGACGCAAAAATTAGCTCGATATCTCGAAAATTGGACGATATATGGCGAATTTTCTACCCGCGTCGTCAAATTTCGAGGCATGGGTGGGGGTCACAACAGAACGTTCCAACTGAACACAGAAATGTCAATAAACCATACTATCGACATTCCAATCAATTCCGCGCGATTCCCTTATTATACTTCCATATTTTAATATGGAAGTATATTGTTATTCAATTTTTTATTTTTCCTATTATTATTATGCTTCTTAATATATTTTGTAACTCTTATATCTCAGAAAGTTTAAAAGGTGGAACATTGAAATTTGGTAGGTTTACGTACCTTGCCAAGCTACATGGAATCGAAGCATTTAGGTTTATGTCCCAACTTGCTTTCCAGAGTTATGCCCCCTTACAAATTTTTTTTGGAAAATGTTTGTGGCCAGATCTTCTCCTATAAAAAAGCAAAGCAAGCTGAATTCGGTTCTCGTAATCGTGTTAACTAACGAAAGGGTACAAATCGGGGAAATTTTCACCAAGGTCCGAAAAACAATTTTTGACCTGGGGAGGGGTGCAAAATTTGTCAAATTTTTTCTTGTCACCGATTCCAACCATTTTTACTGTCGTGTATCTATACGACGTTCTGATGCTAATCGTGAAAGAATTTTGTAAATCGGTTGAGAAATGGCCAAGTTATAAAACATCAAAAAATGTACTAATAAAGTCCATGTGTAGAAAGTGCTTGTGCCCAGATCTTCTCCTAGACGAAGCGCAACAGCTGGATTTGGTCTATGTGAGCGCCTTAAACATAGACAGAAGACCAAACACGAAATTTTGACAAAGGTCCGCTCAAATTTTTCCGGGCTAGGGGAGGGGCAAAATTTGTCAATTTTTTTTTGTCGCCGATTTGAACCAAAATGGTTGTGAGGTATATTTAAGATGTACTGAGTGTCATTATGAGTGAATTTTATGAATCGGTTGACAAATGTAGAAATTGTGGCCCCTTCCTTTTCTTCAAGTTTACAGAAAATGCACTATGAATTTAAATTCCTTCAACCCAATCGTCACGTATTTGGTGTCATTCAGTGGGGAAATTTTAGTACTTCTAAACGATTACC